>PVIR01000363.1:75696-122638 GCA_004026965.1 Petromus typicus
AAAAAAAGGATTAATCTCAATCTAATAATAGTCATATATGACCAACCTACTGCTGACATCGTATTAAATGAACTCAAAACTTTCACTTTAAAATCAGAAGCAAGACAAGAATACCCATTATCACCAGGCCTGTTCAACATATCCCTAGCAAAATTAGCCAGAGCAGTCAGGCAATACAAGGAAATAAAAAGGATACATATAGGAAAGCACAAAGTTACATTATCATTGTTTACACATGCCATGATGCTCTACAACATCCAAAAGATATCGAACAAAACTGCTAATTCTTCTAGAATTAATGGACAAATTTAGCTATGTAACAAGTTAATTAGTATTCCTGGGCTGAAGATTTAGCTCAGTGGTTCTAGTATCCGACTCATAAGCACAAGGTCATGAGTTCAATCCCTGTTACCAAAAAAATGTCTAAGTAACAAATAAATAGCATTCATATGCACCAATAATAAAATCACTAAGAAAAAAGAGAAGAAATCAAAGCCATTCACAGTAGCATAAAAAAATTAAATACTTAAGGATTAATCTAACTAAGAGAGTGAAAGACCTCTACAAAAAAATTACATCACTCTGAAAAACAAAATTAAAGATGGTATCAGAAAATGGAAAGATATCCTCTATTCCCAGATAAGCAGAGCCAATGAATGAACTTAGCAGCAGGATGGACTGGCAGGTCCTGTAAGCTGCAGGGACAGTGAGGGCTCTAATAGTTTTCAATAAGCAGTAGCTGGTATGTGTGTGACTCTGATCTATGCAACTGACACATCCATGGAAAAAGTCATTCTAGGGAAGGTGGATTCTAGGGAAGGATTAATTGTTTGAACCCAGAACTCAGAGCAGCCTTGGAATGCTTCACTTCAGGGTTTCTAGTGTTAGCTTCCCACAGACTGGTTTGCGACAGTGACTGGCCAGGAAGCAAATTAGAAAGAGATCCCCTAAGGCAGTGGTGACAATCTATGGCACCCGTGTTATTTGTTTTTCTTTTATAATACAAAAGATGTTAATGGAGGGTTGTGTGTTCTAACCAAAATTTCAGTATTCAAGTTTAATTGCAGTGTTGGTGTTTTGTGATAAACAACTACCTTTTGGGTTGTGGTTTGGCATTTTGTCTCACAAACTCTAAGAAGTTTGAGCTGAATAATACAGCTCCACCCCTACTGCAAAAGGCCAGGACCAGTGTGCATTGCTCTAGATTTGAAAGTCATAGCATTGGTATCCTCACCTGGCTTCTACCTAGCCATCCAGAAGAGAGACAGGGTAGGAGGAAAGAAATGCTATTTCAGTGCCTACTGATGCCTGCCTCTAGCACAGACTTTTTATCTGGCTGCCTTCTTTATCTATGAGCATGAACAGAGACATGTCTTCATTCAGACACTGCCCCAAAATTGTAGACCCTGGAAGAAAGCCACACAGTCAAATTAACACAGAAATTTCCTAGAAGTAGTAGTAGTTGTTATGTTGTTATTGTTCTTGTTAGTATGTTTTCTGTCAGTTTTTTAAAAAACATTCTTTCTTTGCTTTTCCTTCATCTTCTTCCTGAATGTGTTAAACTGATAAATTTTCCTTTTTCCTGGCTTATCTTTTTTCTTATTTCTTTTCAACTTTTTTCTTTTATTCTTTTATGTCTTTAGTTTTTTCTCTTATTTTTATTTCACATGTAATTTCTTTTTCCCTTTTTTTTAGCTTCTATTTTCTCATCAGTTTTCTTCCACTATTTTTACCTAATCCTATAAACATTCTTTAATAGGATCCCATATCTCATTTCTCTCTCCTCCTTCTTATATAAAGGTTTTAAATTTTTCCTTCTTATATTCCCCCATTTGCAACTCTTATATCTTTAATAGTATAACCATAAAACTGTATTAATTTTTAGTTTGTCACAACTAAAGAGAAATTGGGTCATTTGTAGGAAAATGGGTACATCTCAAGGTCTTAATATTAAATGAAATAAATCAGATTAACAAACCTAAATGTCACATGTTTTCTCCAACGGAGAAAGTCTAATACAGGGAAATGAGAAAGTAGATCAACAGGAAGTAGGGAACTTTTTTCAAATGAATGGGAAAATGAGAGACAGGGAAAAGAGAGGGAAAGGGGATGGAAAAACTGAATTGAATTAAAAATATAATAAAAATAGAGTTTTATAAATGAGAAAGGGACCAAGAGTCAGAAGAAGCAAGGAAGACAGAGAGTGTTAGGGGAAAGAAAAAAAATTAAGATGTATTACCTACTATATGAATTCCCAACAATGGGTGTAATCATTATGTACTGCAAACATGTACTAATAAAAAATAAATTTTAAAAACCCTGTGACATTAAGCACAATTTGAAAACTTCCCAACATTTTATAAAAGTTTTTCTCTACTTCGATGTCAGAACAGTTCATCTTTTCTTGCTCATTCAGTCTTTCGGCTAACCATAATATTATCCCACAATATATTTGTTAACAAATTGGGTCTTAACAAAGTTATTTTGAAATAAGTTAAAATATAGCACTACCCCAAATGAAATAAATGACCACATTGTGTCACTGTAGGTGTGGAGCACTGGGAACTATTTACACTGTCATGGAAGTGCAAATGGCAGAGATGACTCTAAAAAAATAGATGGTACTTTCTACCAAAGCTGAAGAGACAGATACCAAGCCATCAAGGAGAGAGACAGGGTAGGAGGGAGGAGATGCTATGCCAGGAAATATGGCCAGACTGTTCACAGTAGCCAAAGTTGTAAAATGTTAACAATTCAAATGCTCACCTTTAGTAGACTGATAGTGTTTCAAGCAGTGGAAAAATATGCAGCTATGAAAATGAGTGAGGTATAATTTTTCATAGCAATGTGTACATGCATCTCACAAATGACTGAATAAAAGAAATGGCATGAAGCCATTTAAATAATGTCAAACATAAACAAAACATACATTTTGTTAACAAAGTGATAAAGCAGCGTAAAGCAGGATACTGACAATCTTTGAGGATACTGTGGGGCTTGTAAAGGAAATGGAGAGATTTCCGAACTAGTTAGTACCATTTTACACCCTTTGTGGTAAAGATAAGTGTTGCTTTAAAATTTGATTCGTATTACATCAACATATACTTTGTTTTATCTTGTTTTTTATTTTAAAAATAAAAAAGAATGAAAACCAATATATGACTGAAAAGGAGCATGACTTCATTTTTCAGATGCCTAGTTTGTCCAACATTATTTATTAAGTTACCAAAACTGGCCCTACTGATTTGTGCGTCCTCACTTCATAACTCATTCAATTCTTACTTGAAAGAGTTGAAAGCCCTTGTTACCAACAATCTGGTCTTAGTTTTTGACAAGATGAACAAACTGCGAAGAAGGGGGTAAATGGAGTAAATAAGTCCAGAAGAAAATGGAATTATCATCAGCATGAGACTTATTTTGAAATAGGAAATTCCCGCCACAGAACTGAAAAAAGAAAGGAAGTCTATGGGAGGATTTGCCACGTCAGAAGGTAAAGTGCCACCTAACAGAAGATCGTACGAGTCTCCAGAGTAAACTCCTCGGAGCTCAGAAGCAGTGAGCATAGCATTGAGGGGTGCAATATTGGGCCGCCTGGACTCAGGGGACAGACTCTATCGCCCCCACGGAAGAGGAAATGCGTCGCTGTTTGAAGTTGTATCTATCACTTTCTGGCCTGCTCTAGACCGGTGCTTGCTCCTGGAATCACAGAAAGGCCTCGCATCCCCTGGTAGCGCCCAGAGGCTCTGCGCACCTGCATGAGAGGCGCCACCCCGCAGCCCCCTGCTCAAGGCACCTTCCTCCAGCTGCCTGGGGCGGGAACCTGGGCGGGGACTGGGGCGGGGCCTGGGCCACCGAGACGCCTCCGGCCCCACCCGCTGAGCGCTCACTCCAGCCCAGCTGCAGCCGCGCACTTCGGACCAGAGCCCAGCGGCCGGAGATGCAGAGGTGCACCGCGCTGTATCTGCGCCTAGGGCTCTACCTTGGATTCCTCGAAGGTAAGCTGGGATGGGCTGGTGGCCAGGGAGACAGCGACTCGGCCAAGTTGCAGACACCGACCGGATAGGACAGGCGGGGACTGAGGCCGGGACAGTCCACTTCTCACTGGCTCTGCTTCCTTGGAGCAGAATCGTCAGGCTGCGCTCTTGGCCTGGCTCCTCAGTGATGGGGTCCTCGGGAGGCGCCCCGAGGTGTGCCTCACGTTCTGGAACCCAGCTCCCCGCTCGACCCCAGACTGGGCTCTTGACCAGTCCCAGAGGGGGCCGCGGAGGTCCCCAGGGGGCGCTCGACTCTTGTCCCCTTCCCCAGGCCTGGGAGCTAGGCGGCGCCCCCCAGTGAGCGCCATCGGAGGGAAGGGCACAAGCAAGGGTTGGAATTTGGGGACCTGAGGCACAGAAGGCCAGAACTTCCCAGATCTGGGGACGGGAGCCTTGAAGGCCAACTGAGCGGCTCGGACCAGAAGCCACCACTGAAGGGTCTTAGGCACAGGACTAGCAGGTGTGGACTTCTTTGGGAGTTGCTGAGGCAGTGCAGTCTGCTCGATTGAGGGTGGAGGGCAGCAAAGGAGATGGAGATGTTGGGAGTCGAGCAAAGATGGTGTCCTTAGAAACCAAGGAGTGGAGGAAGCGTCCTGGATGTTCACCGAGGAGTGCAGGGAGGCAACAAAACAGAGGTGAAGATTTTACATTTTTATGCTATGGAAACTGATGAGTGGCATGCGTACTTCATCTCTCAGTTCTCAAAGTGAGAGAGACCCACTTTCCACATGGGAAAGCTTAGACCAAGGACCAACAAGACTTCTCAAGGTCCTCAGGAGGCCAGAGCCCTCCCTGTCCTCTAGGTCCCTGCCCCTCCTGCACATTCACTGAGCAGGGCCTAAGCGCTAGAACACACAGGGAGGACAACTGTCCCAGGCTGGCAGGCGCTTCCTCTTGGCTATTTCTTGCTCTTGGTGCCCAGACCACGGTCAGGATCTCAGGTACTCAGTATTGAGTGGGACAGTGATGGAACAGCAAAAGTAAGGAAGCAGTTTTGCCCCAGGAATATACCTGGAGAAGCACCTGACAGGACAGCCGTATGCAGTGTCCGAGGCTCAGGAGACAGGCTGGACTGGGCAGCTGGAGAATGGGTAGAGGGAGGGCTCACCAGAGAGATCTAGGGAAACATCCAGGGAGACAGGGACATTCTGCAGTTGTGAGGCGATCCGGGAGGGCGAGTAGGAGTGGGAGGTAGAAGGATGAAGAAGGGATGCCACTCCCTGAGTGAGTGCTGATGACTTACCACCCGGACCATGAAGCAGATGGTGTCAGCTGCAGCGTGGCGTCCCAGACAGGACCTGACTGTGACTAGCAGGGAGATGCAACGATGAGAACATCCTCTCCCTGAGCCAGCCCAGCATCTTTCATCCCCTCATCCCCTGCTAGGCTGACACAGACCAGGAGCTCCCAGTCCATAGCAGGAGTACAGACCTCTAGGTGTAGTCAAGCATCCCGAAAGCCAGAATAGGAGGTGGGCAATAAGACTTACAGACCCTAAATCTGACCCCTCAACTTTGTCCTGGCCTTACTTTGGAGTCTAGGCCCCTTCTTTCCCCTCAATGCACCTCACTTGTGCCTCATGACAGACTAACAAACGCTGAATTATGGGGCTGGACCTCAAGATAGGCTGCTCGGTCCAGGTCCAGTCTATGTCTCCTTGGAGATGACAGATGGGAGCCCCATGAGGCTTCATCTCTTGAGACTTAACCTCTTAAAGAGAGGCTCTCAGAGATAGTAGGCAGCCAGCTGAAGAACACTCAGGGCATCCAGGAGACTTCTGGATACCTGGGTTGGTATGGCCTGAGCTCATATATCTTTGCAGTGTCAGGTCACAAGTGGTAGGAGATGGGGACAGGATATGGAGGCTGAGCCCACATTACTTGACTCATGTGGACCTTTTGCCCTGGGTCAGTCCTCTGGAGACCCGAATGTAGGTGTTGCCTGTCTGCCTACCATGCTTAGGTACAGAGTCAATATGGCTCCAGGCACCATGCTCCCTCTACAGAGCATAGTGCCTGCCTGGCCAGGTGCCTGACAGTCTGTAACAAGTGGCCTTCCTGGTGTGCTCCCCAGGATGCTGAGAAAGAGGCTGCAACCATAACCATGGCACCTGCTCAGGACAGTCCAGAAAGGATTTGGACCTGACCCCACCCTGCTGGAGGTTCCCTGGTGCCAGACTGGCAGGGATACAACTGTAGCATCCAGTGTCAGCAGCCCAGGGATGAAGAGCTCGAAGGCTTCAGGGAAGCCCTGCTAGTGACTGGGATGGACAGGAAGGCAGTGTCACTTCCACCAAGGGGCTGCCTGAAAAAGTCTGCAGAACCCGAGGAAAGGGAATTCCAAGGAGAACAAGGAACTCCTCAAAAGCCTAGAGACAGGAAAAACTAGATGGTGTACAGGGAAAAAGTGAGTGGTCAGATGAGGCCAGGGCCTAATATGGGAGTGACAAAAAAGGTGAGGGTGACAGAGCATGGAGACACTGTCCAGGTGAGGCAAGAAGCCCAAGCCTGCAAGGGCGTGAATCTAGGCAACACTGTCAGTACTTAGGGACGGTGTCTGCTTTATACAATCCAAGCAGAAAATAAGATTGTTTATCAGATACAGATGAGGGAGCAAAGGTGGAGAAATACGGCCCCTAGGTGGGGAGTCCATGGGATTCCAGCAGCCCACAGCTGATGCAGACAGCTCTGGCAAGGATGGATTAAAGTGGGAGTACTTGTGTATAATGGGGCAGAGGGAATGAGGGAACTAAACATATTAAGTGGGCTCTTAGCATGAGGGGAAGTTCCTCTCTCTGTCTAGTTTCCACCTCTCATGCTGTTTGATGATTTTGCTCCACTGGGCAGATCTTCTTCTAGCAGGCCCTTGCCTGCGCACCATATTCTTTTGAGAGGCCCTAGAATGGAGGGTGGGCAGGGAGAGGAGTCTGCACAACCTCTCACACTCCTTAGACCAGCCTCTAGCGCAGGAGTGGCTGACAAGTCCCCACCGGAGCCAGAGATTCCTGAGTTTCGATCCTTTTCAGACACTGGCTTCCTCTGGGATCTCAGTTTTCCGGTCATGCCTAGGGGCAAGTCTGAGAGCAGGAAAGTGCGGGCATTCATTGCTGAAGGCAGCTGGGGTGCTGAGCCTCCCCTGACGGGGCTGACAGTGGGCATACCCCCACTCACCAGGCTCCTGTGTCTGTACCACCCTATCCTTGCCTACCTGCTTACCCACCCACCAGCTAGGGCTGCATGGCAATGGGGAGCCCCTGCCACGTGGCCAGCAAGGTCAGCAGGGGTTCATGGGAAAGGACTTGTCGGCTGCAGAAGAGGACATCCTGCCTGCGTTTCCCTCTTCCTGCAGCAGGAGCCAGTGGCCCCGATTTAGCAGCACTGGGGGGCCACCTCTGAGCCAGCTGTGCTGTCTGATAACACAGCTCATCCTGTAGCTGGGGAGCACAGCCCTGACCCCAGAGAGGCCAGGGCAAGTGCTGGTACTTCTGGGACACTGTGGCTGTCCTACACCCGGCACTCAGCATCTGCTAGGACTCCTTTACCCCTCCACAGCTTCACAGGTAGACAGGCACTCAGTCTATCCTCTACTAGTCACACCACCATGCCTGACTGTTCACATCTGCCTGGTACTTGCCCTGCTGTGCCTCCACGGGTCACTGCAACACAGATCTGAACTTCTAGCACCCCGCAAAGAAAAGTACTAGCTTCTTGAATCTATGGAACAAGTCCTTCCTCCTGAAACCCAAAAGCACCCACTAACCTAACCAGCACACCCTAACCTGGCACCTGTCCCTTCCTCTGCTCCAGATATCCCTCTGGGGAAGGACAGGCAGGCCACTCACAGTGGGAGGAGGGCACCTTTATCCCCACTCCCTGTGCATCCCAGGACACAGCATCCAGAATTTCAGGTGGGCTCAGGCAAAGCAAGTCCTCTCCAAACCCAAGTACTGTCTGCAAAGCTTCCCTTAACTCTACTAGATGGTGATTCTTTTGTATTAAGCTGTACTCTTGCCCTGAATTTACTTGTATGAACCACAGCCCACGTAAGTACTCCTGGGGTATCTCACTGGGAGCTACATCTCCATGTAAAAGGGCTCATCAGATCACTGGAGGGTGTTTGTGGGTTTAACCTTGATACAGGTTTCTCTGTCTCCCCTTCCCATTCACTGCCTTGCTGAGACCAAAAGCAGGCCCATGCATGCTGGGCAAGCACTCTCCCAAGGAGCTGAATCCCCATCCCTCTCACTATATTTATTTGAAGATTAGGAAATTAAGAGCAGTGGTATATGATGGTATGTTGGATGGTAGATTGTACTAGTTTATTTCAGCGTGGTGACCAGTATCTGTCTTCTGCTCCCAGATGCATGGGGGCCAAGAGATAAAAAGGCCAGGATGTGGCAGGTGATTATCATTCCTTACAGAAAGCCCTAGAAAGGTACAGGTAAGGTCCTATATTTCTTTTCTCATCAGACATTATCACCCGGATATCCCTAGCATGCTCCAAACCATCACATTCTTTGCCCAGATCCACCTTTCACCAGTGTGCTCATCTGAATGGACGTCATCTCCATTGTCCAGGACACCGTCTCTTCTACCTTCCTACCTGCTCACATATTATGTGCTTCTCTGTGTGTTCCTTTCATCCCCCGAGCCAGTCACAGGTCAGTCACCCACTAGGACCATGCTGGGAAGCCGCAATATAAAGACAAATGAAAGCCCCAGACCTTGAAATCTGGAACCGTCTAACGTAATAAGCTAGCCTCTCCATGGAGCCACAGAAAGGTTCAGGAATCTTGTGCAGGAGAGGTCTGGCATGTGACCTTTGAGAGGTGGTCCTGAGGCTGAGACATCAAGGTAGAGGAAGGGACTGTCCCAAATAGCTGGCACATGTAGGCACAGTCCCCACAACTGGGGCAGGAAGCAGCGAGTGGTTTTGAGTAGATAGGATCTTGTCTTCTAGACACTTCATCTGACCTTGAGTAAGGACTATACCCCTGGGAAGACCCTGGTGTGGAGGTTTGGGGCAGAATACTGCAGCTAGCCAAACCAGAGTTGTGGAGGGGGCCAGTACATCCCCAGAATGCCTAGGAAGGGCCATCTAGCCAGAAGACCCACTGCAAGTGCAAACTGTTCTGTCAGTGTGGGAACAAGAGGAGAGTGCAGGGGCCTGGTGCTCCTGTCCACTCGTCCTTGGTGCCCTCCTCCTAAATTGTCAAGCTCCTAGTTTGCAAAGCCCATTTCAGCTCCAAGAATGGATGTTATATGGCAGCCAGTCAACACTGAGGTTGCCTGGTGGGATGGCTTACTAGGAAGAAAAGCAGTATTTCTAAGGCTGAGAGAGGAAAGAGAATTTGATCCACTGAAATCCTTTCTGTTTCATAAACTACAGAAATGTAAATGATACTGTCATCTCTAAGAATAAATAATAGCTTTCACAAACCCTGTCCTCCAAGGATGATCTGTGACTGGTAATCTAATTGTGGGCAAGTTGGCCTCTGTGTGACTTGGTTCTCTCATCTGTACCATGGGAAGCAATAGCACCTCCCACAGGGGGCCTAAGCAGTGAAAGGTGCCTGCATATGCTGCAGTGAAGAAAGTGCTCCATGTGCATTTGTTCTTATTATTATAACAGGATGTACCATATCAGAATAGGCAGAATTTGGAGGTCAGAGGGTAAGATGTGAATGCCGGCTTCTCCATGTCCCTGCCCACATGTGGTAGTGTCTTCTGTTCAATACTCGCTCAACATGAGTGCCCAGCTGTATACTCCTGCCTCAGCTGTCTTCTCAGTGGTGAGTGAGTGTGAGGCTGGGAATACAGGGCAGCTCTCAGGAAGTGGCGAGCAGTAAGTGGGGGTGAAGAAGTCAAGAATGGCACTTCTGAGATAGAATGTATATAGTGAGCAGGACAGGTGCCTGGGGCTGAATCTGTGGCTCACAGCACTGCCCCCCATGCCTCATCTTCTGTCTCATTTTTTGAAGTTACCTGTGTTCCTGCTTATGTACTCATTTCTTGGTCCAGCAAGCTCCTATCTAGCCTACAAATACTACTTCAGCTCCAATGAACACTCTTCCTGCTTCCCAGTCACAGAGCTTTCCTTAATGATGAGCAACAACTGTGATAATTTAAGAGCACTATCCAACAGGCAAAGGGCTAGGTGGAAATGAGCCAGCAATAGTTTAATCTTGCAGTGCTTAAGGTAATATTCTGTTGTTTGTGGTTCTTGGTGAATCTCAGGAGTAGGAACACTAGGGCCTGCCCAAGTCCACACACCCAGAGGCACTGTGGGTCGCCCAGTCAGGCTCAGGCGGGTAGTGATCCCACCCTGGAAGCAGCCTTTCCTGTCCTTGCCACTTTTTCTCTTCCAGGGTGGGAGGTAGGGACCCATCTTGACCCTCAGTCCTGAGCTCTTGGGCACACAGCTGCCTACTGGGCTAGAAAAGACTGTCACCACCCTGCCAGGCATCTTCCTAAGCCAACCCCAGGGGTGAAGAGAGAAGGTGCTGACACAGAGTTCCCTCAGCCAGCAATCTCCCCACTTCCCCACTCCTCATGCACACACTTTGCCCCTAATCTAGCTGGCCTGCCCTTGGCTGCTTTTGTCCTAGGCACCGCTCCCCAGGAGTACAGAACTGGCACAGAGCCCCTGTCTTCCAAGTCACACGAGGAAGAGAACAAAAAGGAGCCAAATCCAGGTGGCCATGCTCCCTGCCAGAGTGTGGAGGAGCCCCAAGCTCCAAGGTAGCCCTGACATCATTGTGTTGGGCATGCTGGCCCTGAGGACTAAGACATGGGGTGATGATGTCACAACTCTGAAAGCCACTAGATGACAGACCTTCTTGCCCTGGTGGCCAGGGACGGGGGGAGGATCAGCTTTGGAAGTCAAAGCAGGCTACAGCAGTTTGCCAGGCACAGAGGGTAGGAAGGCAAACAGTACACAGCCTGAGCCTGGGCAGGCAGTGGCCAGTCTATTGGGAGGAGCCACTAAAGGGATCTGGAAGCCATGATTCCTCTAGCTGAGCTGTGGGTTGGAGGCCTGGAAGGATGCTGTGGGGACATGGAGGCCAATGGAGAGAAGAGGAAGGAGAGATGTTAGGATGAGGGCAGAAGGAGCTCCCAGCCCCCTGCTGTCCTGGGATCTGGCCTAGCCACTGCCTGTTGACTTTGCGACCAGTGGAGAGGCAGCTCTCTGGAAACCATGGTAGCCAGGCCCACATGCGCAGCCCTGAAAAGAGGACTAAGACCTTCCAACACAAGTGTGGGAGACCGGGGAAGGGACTGTAAGGAGAACCTTTGCATTAGGTTCTAGTCTTTTGTGAGTCAACAGCACATGGCGGAGTAATTACAATTAAGATAGAAATGTGGCTTAGAGAAGATGCTGAGCCTGGGCCTGATTCATGCAGCTTTTGGCAACAAGGACCCAGACCCCACCCCCCCACCCCCCACCCCCAGCTGCCACACCTTTTATTCTCTCACATCCAAACTGGCTACACCTTTCATTCTATACACTGTAAAAGACCCTAGAGGCCAACAAGAGTCCTTGAGAAGTTATGTAGATGAAGATCACTACAGAGCAGGTCAGATGTCAGCAATAGTCCTTGAGAAGTAAGGTAGATCTGGCTGCAGTTTTCCCCTGAAGCATCACAGCACCTGCTACCATTGAGTCCCTGCTGCTACCAGAGGTGAAGACAAAGTCCAAAGTCCATCTGTAGGCAGGAAGACCTGGTCAGTTTTGACCTTGCAATTATTTCTCCCAAACAGGATCGTTCCCAACACCAGGGACATTCTGTGTACCCAAGGCATAGCCAAAAAAGAGATGCCTCCTCCAAGCCTCAGTTCCAAATCTGCCTGTCCTGTGCCATGTACAGGATCAATGTTTCTTAGCAACCCTCCTTGGCCCACCTGGATCAGATCTGGCCACATACCCAGCACAGGGACATCTACATACCCCAGGCCATAAGAGAAAAAGAGAGCCAGGACCCAGAAAGAGGGATGTAGACAGGACTCATAGGCCCATGTGTCTTCTTGCACATTCTTTTCTGTGTGGAGCTTCAGGTTGAGTATCCAAATTTTGATCTGAGCACTTTTATCCTCTTTGGAAAGTAGCCTGGCCAAGACCTAAGCCACTGTCAAGTGAGCCATCACTGCTGTGAGGCCCCTGATCTCAGTTTCTGCATTTGCATGTTGGACTCACTACTCTTTCTTCCCTCTCAGCTGTTGTAAGGACCAAATGAGGCACTAACAAGTGGGCTGTGGGACCCGGACCTGACACCCCATGTGAGGCATTGGTGTTTTCTCAGGGAAGCCACAGAAATAGGGCATACTGCTCCCACTAGGCATTGCAGCCAATGCCAGGGTCCACTGAAACCAAAGCTGAGGGTGTCCTGGGGCTGCTGGCAACACAGAAGAGGAGGTGTGCTCTCTGGCCTCACTGACCTTGCTGCAATAGGCTTGGAGGCCAGGGTCCTGCTGATCAGGGGAAGGAAGAAGCCAGTTCCCGGGCCAGAAACAGGAAGGCAGGGGGAGTGCGGTAGAGGCCAGGATGACAGAGCTTCCTGCTGTGGGAAGGGAAGGACAGTAGAGACAACAACCAGGCAGGAAGGATGCGCCTTCTTCAGGCTGTAGGTGGGGGCTGGGCACTCACAGAGCAGCCGGAGGCACAGCCCTCAGGTCCTCATCTGCCCAGATCCTGAGCACTGGGTCATGCAGGCTGCAGAGAGCCTGTACTTTAAAGGTGGAAGCATCTATTTCAAAAGAACAACTGGGAGGCCGGGGATTTAGCTCAGTGGTTCCGGCGCCTGTCTTGCAAGCACAATGACCTGGGTTTGATTCCCTGGTAACCACATACAATACTGGGCATGGAGACTCATCCCAGCAGCAACCAGTACCACATACCACAGTGCCGGGCGTGGTGGCTCACGCCTGTCATCCCAGCACTCGGGAGGCAGAGGCAGGAGGATTGCTGTGATGTGAGTTGGAGGCTCAGCTCAGGGCCAGCCTGAACTACAAAGCGAGACCCTGTCTCCAAAAAAAAAAAAAAAAAAAAAGAACTGGGTCTGACACAATATCTACCAAAAGAAGACCTCGGGGGTCTGGTTAGCCATCTACCTATCCGACCATCTTGTCTTTCTGCCCATTCACCAATCTGCCCCTCTGCCTGTCCATCTGTTCTTCCATTCATTCATTTAGTCATTCAACAGTATTTGATGAGCCTTTATTCTGTGCTAGGTGCTCTCTGGGCACCAGGTAAAGTAGAAAAGAGAACTATCTTCATCCTTACCCCACTGAAACTTACTGCCAGGACACAGACAAACATAACTTAAATAAATAAATAAAGTCATTACAAATTAAATCAGAAAGATGAAACAGTGACCATGAAGCTGAGATGAAGCCTAAATAGGGGACTTAAGTTTTGTAAGGGGAAGGAGGACATATCTAAGCTAAGGGCTGGAAATGAGAAGAAATCAGGTAAGCAGGGCTTATAGGAGAACAGACATCAGGAAGACATGGTGTATGCAAAGGCCCTGGGACAGGAAAGAATATGGCATATAGACAATGTGGAAGAAGTGAACATGAGGTAAAAGTAGATCACTATCAAGTGTATAGGAAGCAGAGGCCAGGTCTCCATCAGGAGTTTAGATTTTCCTGGACATACAGTGGAAAGTCACAGATCGGTTTTAACCATAAGTGTGATATGGCCCTTTGGTTTTTTAAAAGTATCACATTGCTTGGAGGAGCAATAGAGGACTGCAGGAGCAGTCCCAGGAGCCTACTTTGGGCCCAAATGTAGCTGCGCAGGCTCCTGGAAGGGTAGCAGGGGCCAGCTCTGGGATGCACTGGGCTTGCTAGGCTTTGTGGGACTGGGTGGGGTGGGAAAGGAGAGGCAGCTACCTACTGTGATTCTTGAGTAGGGAGATGGGAGCTGTCTAGGAGGGGCCTTTGGCAGGGGTGAAGGAAGTTTGAGCCTGGAGTTTAGCATCAGCAACTTGCAACTTGGGGTGTCTTTGGATTGTCCAAATCCACCAAGCAGCTGAACATCTAAGGCTGGGTTGAGAAAAGCAGTCTGCAAGTACAGATTGTGGTGCAATCTGAACCCTTCAGAAGGAATGAGCAGCAACAGGAATCAGTGTTGGGCAGAGGAGAAAGAGGAAGATGAGGGGAGAGCAGGGTCACAGGAGCTATTAAGAGGAGAGGACAACTCTTCTCCTTGACCTTGTGTACACGGGGTCACCAAGGGCTTTGGCTAACAGCTCTGTGAAGTTGGGGTGCACCCTATCTGTGCATGTGAATGTGAGGGAGGGGCACTGAGCCAGGCTCTGGCCATAGAAGGAAAGAGGGAAAGAAACATTGGCCAGAAGAGAGTATGAGATTAGAGAATTCTTTTGCTTTATAGATTGAAGATGATTCCATGGAGAAAAAAGGATGATCAGATGAGGAAAGAATTATCTGTGAGAATCAGGTCCAGGGGATATGGGACCTGAATAGAAATGTCTTCTTGAAGAGCAGGAATGTCAGCAGGCCTTGTATGAGGGACAAGTAAGCGTCTCCATCTCATGTTTCTCTGTCTTCACGCTGAGAGGAAAAAAGGAAGGAAAATCCTGAAGTGCCTTGGTGGGGTCCTGGCTAAAGCCTGCACACAGAAAGATAAAGAGGAAGCAACCAGGTGAAGGGTTTGGCTCAGCACTGCTGAGCTGTTTGCAGGCATGATGGTGCTGCAGGGTTACAACAGAGAGTAAGAGTCGAGAGACAATCAGAATGATGGACTGTGACAAAGACAGGGGCGACACCAGCAGGGTGTCAATGGGGAGGAAGTGTTGGGGGCTTCTGATGAGGCAGAGGACTTGGAAGGGGTGGAACAGCACACCTGAGTGTGAAGGAGGGGAAAAGGGGAAGCAGGAGGGCAAGCATTCGCTGCGGTGGTGCATTTTCTGTTGATGACTGTGTCTAGGGTGTGCCCTGGAAGCCAGTAGCTGGAGGGGAGTGGAGAAAAGGATCTCAAAGACAAGGGTACTGAACAGTCACCCATGTGGATGTTGAGGTCATGGAGAATGACAGGAGTGGGGGAGACAGGAAGCTAGGAGCTTCAGTCAGCAGAGAATAAGAGGAAGTGACCAGGAGAGCCGCTGATGACAGCTTTAGTGAAGAGAGGCAGGTGCCATAGAAAGTAGAAGCCTCACAGGCGTTGTTGGGAGGAGGCAAAAGGCGAGGCCAGCAGTAACTGCCCTCTGGCAATGGTGTGCTCAGAAAGCCAGGTCTCACACAAGATCAAGGGGAACAGAAGGGACGTTCCTGCCTAGCATAAGGATGTGGAAGTTTCTTTTACCAAGGAGGAAGTGCCAATGAACTCTCTCCTTCTCACCCATCCATGCATCTGCCACCCATCCATCCACCTGTGCACCTAATGTTTCATCACGAGTCTCTCCCTTTTCTTATGTCTGTCCCCTTAATCTTTATCACACATTACATTTGGGGCTGAGAAACATGAAAACTGATTAGGATTCCAGTCAGGATCACCAAGGAAGACAAGACAGAAACTGCCTATGTCATGATCACTACTCCACAGGCGGGACATGTGGACTACACCTTCTTTCTTTTTTTTTTAGGTTTTTTTTTTGAGACAGTCTCGCTTTGTGGTTCAGGCTGGCCCTGAGCCCAGCCTCCAACTCACATCACAGCAATCCTCCTGCCTCTGCCTCCCGAGTGCTGGGATGACAGGCGTGAGCCACCACACCCGGCACTGTGGTATGTGGTACTGGTTGCTGCTGGGCATGAGTCTCCACACCCAACATTGTTATGTGGTTACCGGGGATCAGACCCAGGTCCTTGCGCTTGCAAGACAGGCGCTGGAACCGCTGAGCTAAATCCCCGGCCCTGGACTAGACCTTCTTAAGAGGTATCCTCAGGAGAGAAATGAGCTGGAATGTCCCGGACCCAAGGACAGATGCACAAAGCAAAGGCTTCAAGATATAAATAAGCCTGACACTCTGAGGAAGTTGAAAGGTCCTGTGCCTGTCAGGAGTTGAAGCCAGAGAGAAAAGCAGGGGCCAGAAAGTGGTTGCTTAACTGCTTTATCTTGGAAAGAACGGAAAACCACCAAAGGAAGCTAGCTTACAGCCACCATCACTGTGTAGCTGACAATTGCTAAGGTGTGTAGAGATGAGCACTTCAGGGAAGGAGGCCTCTGAGGTGAGGTGCTCAGCACAGTCCCTACCTCATCTCAATGTGGACTGTCTTCCCCAGTGAAAACACACCCTGGTTTGGCCATGTGAGTGTAGCCACCATAGCTCTATGCTGACAAGCAAGCCCCAGGCCCAACCTCTAAGTGGGTCCAGGCAGGGAGTACACAGGCTGCACCCCCACAGACCCAGACTCATTCCCATTACCTCCCCAAGCTTCTATAGTTCAGAGAACACCATCCCTTCAGTTGCCCCCCACATTTGCCAGCTATCTGCCTGGTCTGACCTTGGTCTCTGACTGCCTGGGAAAAATCTTCCTGTCTTTTAGATCCCAGCTTACAGGTGTCATTCTGGGTATCCCTTCCAGGCCCTTCAGTATCCCAGAGGGGAACTCGGTCTTGTGAAACCCCCTCACCCTTGGTGTGAGCTCCCTCCTCAGCAGCACAGCATAGTGCAGGACTGCCAAGTGTCTGGCCCTGAGCCTTGCATGAGAAGCCTAATGGGAGAAGAGGTGTCTGAGTCCAGCATCTTCTATCTCAGGCCAGGGCAGGTTACCTAAGTGCAAGGAAGAGGCTCTTGGAGCTCAGAAGGAAGAACTTTGTAGTAGCACTGCACTGGAAGGGTAAGGGGCTGCCTTCTTAGGATAAACCTCAGTTTCCCTGTCTGTATGGTGGGAACAGATACTTGATAAGAATTTTTCAGCTTTAGCCCATGGTGCAATGGGGCCTAGAAAGGTGTGGGACAGTGTGAGGCAGAATGGAAGAAGGGACAGCTCAGCAGGCTGTGTCATCTTATGATACTGAATGCTGTTTTGGTATGAAGCATGTATGAAGCACGCTATCCTGGTAGCATTTGAGCTGGGCAGTTTGGGGTCAGGGTATGCAGAAGGGTATATGATGGTGGCCCCTTAGGCTCTGCCACACTCCACAACCTGCAAGGCAAAACCCCAGGGCCTTCCTTGGGAGCTGGCTAGAGAGCAAAGAACTTGGACTTCTGCCTACTCTGAACCTTGTGGGACTAAGAGGCTTGGGGCAGGAGAATGGGCTTTGCTACCCCCTAGGAGGACAGGGACTTGGGGGGAGGGACAGGACACAGCTCTGGGCCTCTAGCCACACAGTCCTCCCTTCCTGTTGTCTCAGGATGGTCCTGGCAGGATGCATCTGCCAGAGTTCCAGGCGCACCCCTCCCCCCGAGATCTGTACCCACCCCCACTGAGATCCGACACATACACAACTGTAGCCACACATGAATATGTCAGATGCACAAATACCCATGCAAATAAACACACACACACACACACACACACACACACACACACACACACACGTACACAAAGCATCACATATCACAAATGCAAGCAGATGTGCACACATACAAGAGCCATACCTCTTAACACACAAATACACACACGCACACACACACACACACCATCTGCTGGAGGAAGCTGGGGCTGCAAAGTTGTATGGGCAACAGAACAGGGGACCTAGTCCAAGTTGCCTGTGATCATGGAGGTGTGTAAACAGTTAAAGCAGTACAACTGTATACCTGAGGAAGAGCCACAGAGACCTGCCCAGAGAAGCAGGTGGAGTCATGAGGCAGACTCCTTGGGACACAGGCAGAGCAGGCAGGCAGGCTGAGACTGGGGGTCCTTGAGGAGGGCCTGGGACCTGCACCTCACAAGCCTGGATGGTCTGGAGTTCAGGAGGGAGGGGCTTCCGGTAGAGCTGAGGATCACATGCTTCACACACACACAGCCCATGCACACAAGAGGAGAATGCCAGCAGTCTCCTCTTCCCTCTTGCTGGCAGCTCCACTCATCCAGGCCAGAAGATGGGGCTCTGGACTCTGAAGTCCAGAATCACTTGGAGCTAGATTCAGGCCATGGTCAGGGGCAGCCTGAGGAGTACACATGGGGAGACCAAGATATGCTGCGTGAGAGCCATCAGGCTGCTCCTTCGTGAAGAGGGGTCTGAAAAGGCCCACCAGTGACTGATGGACTTTGCCCTGTGAACTCAGGGCAGCCCAGGACCACACTAATTCTGTCTCCCACCCCAGGCCTGGTGAGTGGCTACTCCATGACCCCTCCAACCCTGAACATCACAGAGGAGGTGCACATCATCAATACCAGTGACAGCCTGGCCATCTCCTGCAGGTACAGGGGCTCTCCCATGGGCAGCCCAAGGAGTCCTTGGAAGGCCTAGGTACTTCCCAAGGCCAAGAGGCCAACAAGCTCCCATGGGGACACCTGGAGGTTCCCAGACACAAGAACCTCCCCACACCCACCCTCATCCACACCTCCCCACCCCAGCCACACTGCACTGGCCCAAGCCAGCCTGCCACTTACTGCCCCGGCAACAAGGCAGAGGTACTGAACCTTGGACTGCTGCTGTGGTGTGTGCCCTGCACTGCTCTGTCTACAGTGTGACACAGGATGGGCAAAGCTCTTAGCCTTGAAGCAGGCTCTTTGGGGACTGTCCCCTTAGGCTGCAGCAGGGAAGGGCCCTCCTGACCTCTATTCTCTGGCAGGGGACAGCACCCCCTTGAGTGGGCCTGGCCAGGGGCTCCAGGGGCACCAGCCACAGGGGAGAAGGAGAGCGAGGACTCGGGGGTCGTGCAAGACTGTGAGGGCACAGACACCAGGCCCTACTGCAAGGTGCTGCTGCTGAGCGAGACCCATGCCAACAACACAGGCAGCTACTGCTGCTACTACAAGTACATCAATGCCCACATTGAGGGCACCACAGCTGCCAGCACCTACGTGTTCGTGAGAGGTGAGGTGGGGACACATGAAGAGGCCAGCTACAGCCAGGTCTTTTGGTGACTATGCTTGCCTCTGCCTGCCAACCCCAAGTGGGCAGGAAGGAAGCTGGTATGGACTGCTGAGCCCTCCAGAGCTGCCTAGCTGCCTAGCTGCCCCCTAGTCCTGGTCAGAGACCTCTTAGTCCCCACCTCCCTCAACTCCTACTACCTCTCCTCAGACCTTGAGCAGCCATTCATCAACAAAGCCGACACACTCCTGATCAACCGGAAGGACTCTATGTGGGTTCCCTGCCTGGTGTCTATCCCTGGCCTCAACGTCACACTGCATTCGGTATAGTCCTCCTCCCCAGACCCAATCTTCCTGTTGGAGCCTTGGGAAAGTGGCCACTGGTATGGCCAAGAAACCAGAGCAGCCAGGTGCTGACCATTACCTTGTCACTCCAGCAAAGCTCTGTGCTGCGGCCTGATGGGCACGAGGTAGTGTGGGATGACCGCCGGGGTATGAAGGTGCCCACAGCACTCCTACGCGACGCACTATACCTACAGTGCCAGACCAGCTGGGGTGGCCAGGACTTTTACTCCAGCCCCTTCCTTGTTCACATCACAGGTAGGGCCTGATTAGAGCCCACTGGAGGAGAAGGGGCCTTCCCTATTCCCAGTAATGGAGCTCTCGGGGTGGGGGTGGGTGGGAGGGAGCATGATTTGGGAACGTCGTGTGCTCTGGGATCCTGCGTGGTGAGTGTCCCGGCACATGTCGTGTGAGGATATGGGAGTCACTGTGTGTGTGTGTCACCAGGCAATGAGCTCTATGACATCCAGCTGTTCCCTAAGAAGTCCCTGGAGCTGCTAGTTGGAGAGAAGCTAGTCCTGAACTGCACTGTGTGGGCCGAGTTCAACTCGGGTGTCACCTTCGAATGGGACTATCCAGGGAAGCAGGTGAGGTTGGCCACCCTTCCTTCTGCCCACAGCTGTCCTCTCGGTACCCCCCAGGAGTCCCTATCACCTCCGTTTACTTGTGCCTGGCACACATTAGGCCTTTATAGAGGAGATCCAGACCCAGCTGGCCCCAGGAATCCCAGTCTATGGGAGTTTTCCATCACACAGAAAACAGTGTAGGCTTCTAAAGCTACCACTGGCTGGGCAGGGTATGTGCCCTTGTGGGTTAGCACTGCCAGAGCTGCCTGCTGACCCTGGGCTTCCCCTGGGCGTGGGCAGGCAGAGCGGGGTAAGTGGGTACCCGAGCGGCGCTCCCAGCAGACTCACACAGAGCTCTCCAGCATCCTGACAATCTACAACGTCAGCCAGCGTGACCTGGGCCGGTATGTGTGTGAGGCCGACAATGGCATCCAGAAGTTCCGGGAGAGCACCGAGGTCATTGTACATGGTATGACCACCAGCATTGTCCTGGGGTGGTTCCTGGAGAACAAGGGTCCTCGTGTAGTATGGGTCAGTGGTCAAAGAGCACCTGCTCAGCAGGGAATCTGGCCAGGGGGAAGGGAGTATGAAAGGAAGCCCTGCCCAGCTCATCATGCTAGGGCACAGTAAGCCCCAGGCTGCAGGTGGCTGCCTTCTGGGCTGCAAGCAGCACATCTGGGGATCCCCAGTCACTGATGGGCCACCCCGAGATTTACACTGATGCCTCCTGTCTGGCAGAAAAGCCCTTCATCAGTGTCGACTGGCTCAAAGGTCCAGTCCTGGAAGCCACAGCAGGCGACGAGCTGGTGAAACTGCCTGTGAAGCTGGCAGCTTACCCCCCACCGGAATTCCAATGGTAACAGTTTCAGCCCTTTCCCATGCTACCTCACTTGGTCCAGATGAGAATGGATCAAGAGACAAGATGAGCAGTGTCCTTCCCCATCAGAGTTTTACCCCTTGCTAAGGAGATCCTCTAAGAGCATAGGCATAATTCAGTAAGGAAGGTTGGCCTGTGAGAGGTATGGGGTGTGGTGGGCACTGCCTGGGCTTCATCTGCTCATCTACTGCATGGCTGAGCCTGCCAGCTGCCCCAGCTGCATACTCAGTGCACCTGGATCTCCAACAGCAGTGGATTAGCTGCTCCCCACAGAGCTGAGGCACACTCAGTACCTCCTTCGGTTTTTCCTCAGGCCTTGAGCCATCCATGTGGCGATGGACTGAGCCTCCATCTTGCAGAGGAGAAAACAGGGTGGCACTGGACATTCATACCTCATACTTGAGGCACAGGCCTCCTGAGAGGAGCATGCACTCAGTCTTAGCCCAGCTGGCCAGAGAAACAGGGAACTTCCCAGCCCTCTGCTCCTGAGCCAGGCAGACAGCATAGTCTTGGTTCTGTTCCTGACCTTCTCTGTGACCCTCTCTGACTGTTGTGAGCAGGTGGTTGTTGTAACCCTTTACAACAGGCTTCTTTCAAGAGATGTCTCTCCTCCACTCTGCACTGCCATGTGTCTCTGGCTTAGTGTACTCAGCACTCTGAGACACCTGCCAGAGACTAGAGACCTTTAGAGATTCCAGTTCAGCCCTAGAGAGGAGCCACTCTGTGGGACAAGGCGTTCATCTCCACACACAGTGAGTCTGGGAAGCACCTGCATGAGTCAGGCCCTGCTCCTCACAATCCTGTCGCAGGTCAGACAGTCACATGCCTAAAAACCAGTGTGCTGCTGAACAGGCAGAAGGCAGGGCAGACAAGCCATGTTCTTAGGATGAGTGAGGAAGGCTTCTCTGAGGAGCTGAATACTTCAACCTCAACAAAGGTGGGAGGGCCCATCTGCCATCCACAGGAATGCAATGGCTGCAGTAAGTGCTAAGTTCCTAAAGAGGGCACATGTCTAGAAAGCTCAAGGAAAGACAGAGCTGGGAATCCAAGAGATAAGCAGGGGCAACCTGGCATGGGAAGGAGCCGGACTGTATTCCCACCTTCGCTCTTTGTGCTGTGAGAAGAAGGTGGAGCCAACTGAGGTCGGTACTTGCCCCACCCACCCATGCCAAAGCCCAGGTGATGTTGAGGGCGACTGAGGAGGAAAGAATCCTTTGGGCTGGGCCTGGTGAGCCTGACTGCAGAGGAATGCAGCTTTCTCTTTACCTTGGGCAAGATCTTGGCTACTCTGGGGTGTGCTGCTGTAGGCCTCAGGGATGTTTCTGAGCCAGCTGCCTGATGGGTGATGACACTTAACACGTGGTGCCTGCAGACCTTCTCTAGAGCCTTTGGCCATCTGCTTGTCACATCAGCGCCTGCTGCCATACTTCCACTATCCCTTCTGGGATCCTCCAGAAGGAGTCACTTGCTCGATCCTCGCTCATGAGGCCAGACTACTGACCTCCACTCCCTGCACTCCCAGCAGTACACATGGCCTTCCGTATCTGTGCTCTGTATCTCTGAGTTCAACCAAGGATAGACAGAAAATACCTCAAAAACCTGTCTATACACATGTACAGACTACTTTGCACATTTATCTACTGCCTTAGCGTAATAGTAATTTACACAGCCCTTGCATCGTATTGGGCATTAGGTCATCTTGAGATGATCCGAAGTATATGGAGGGGTGTGCACAGGTTACATGTATACTGTACAGAAGGGGCTTTTGCTTCCAAGGGATCCTAGAGCCGTTCTGGTTGGAGAGGGAGAGGCATCATAACATGGCACCAAACGCTTCCTGAACTCCCTTCTTGGGCCAGGTACAAGGACAGAAAGGCACTGACCGGACGCCATAGTCCACATGCCTTGGTGCTCAAAGAGGTGACTGAGGCCAGCGCGGGCATTTACACCCTCACCTTGTGGAACTCAGCAGCCAGGCTGAGATGTAACATCAGCCTGGAGTTGGTGGTGAATGGTATGGGCAGGCGGGTGGGGAAGGGCAGACCAAGCAGGTGGGCAGGTGTGGTGATCAGCTGTGGCTGATGAGCGGTGTGCCTGTGCCCTCAGTGCCCCCCCACATCCACGAGAAGGAGACCTCCTCCCCCAGCACATACTCCCGCCACAGCCGCCAGGCCCTCACTTGCACAGCCTACGGAGTGCCACCTCCTCTCACTATCCAGTGGCAGTGGCGACCCTGGACGCCTTGCAAGACGTTTGTGCAGCACAGCCTGTAAGTGTGACTCACATCTTGTTCTTTATTTTGTAAACGTGTGCCCAACTTCAACCATAGTGAACCCATATCCCAGCCCCTCTGGTTGCCCAGGCCTTACATGTGCCCTTCCTGGGAGCCCTACTCAAAATGCAAGCCTTGCTTTTGCTTCTGTTGTCTGGGATTTTGAGATCTGATTCATAAAATCCTTGCTCACATCAGTATAATGAAGCATTTTCCCTGTTTTCTTCTAAGGCTTCCACTTAAATCAAAGCTCTTTGGAGCTGACTTTAGTAACTGGTGAGATAGGCATCAGTTTACTTTCATTCTTTTGCATGTGAATATACATTTTTTTCACCACCTCATATTGAAGGGACTGTTTTTTCCCCAGTGTTCCTTCTCAGCACTTGTATTGACAGTCAGTTATCTGTAAAAATGTGGACTCTGTTCTGTGCTCTGAATAGGTAGGGTATTTTGTGATTCCAAACGAATTTTAAGATTGGCTGTTGCTGTGAAGAATGTCATTGACATTTTAATAGGGAATGCATGGAATCTGTAGATGACTTTGAACAGTATGGATACTTTAACAATATCAATTCACCAGTTCAGCCCTAGCCAATTCCTGGCTTGAGGAAAACTCCAGATCTTCCTTATTATCAGTTCTCTACCAGCAGGTGAGGCTTGGCAAGTTAGCTAGTCTACCTCCACCTTCTTCCCTTGAAAATGAAACCCACTAAACATATAACTGTACCACCCAGGGAAGAAAAAAAAAGGTGCTTCTGGACACTAAGGATTACCCCTCTGGGCAGGCCTGGGATAGTGCTTAGACCCAGAACATACAAAGTATACTCAGACACCTAGGCTCATCTCTATAGCTCACATTTCCCCCCTTACAGAGGAATAACATAGTCAAAGAAGAGAAACACATTTCTCAAGGTCCTAACAGTAAGCAACAAAGCTTATCCAACTGCAGATTATGCCATCTGACCCTGAGCTGGATGTCAACAGGACAGGGAAGCAAGAAAGCCACTGAGGGCAAAGATAATGGACATATAAGGGATAGAAGAGGACGCCACATTCAGCAGTAGTCTTGGAGGCACTAGGGATAACTCTGAGGCTGGCCAAAGTTTGACCCCCTATCCCCTCACTGGCCATATTCTCTTTTTTAGACAATGTCTCACTTTTTGTAGTTCAGGCTGTCCCTAAGCTCAGCCTTGAACTCAGCAATCCTCCTGCCCCTGCCTCCCTAGTGCTGGGATTACAGATGTGAACCACTACGCCCGGCACTGTGGTATGTGGTTCTAAATGCAGGCGCTAGAACCACTGAGCTAAATCCCCGGCCCCTAATCTGCCATACTCTTGATCTGCCCTATTCTTCCTGGTCTATGGCAGCCGACGACGGCAGCAGCGAGATGGCATGCCACAGTGCCAAGACTGGAAGGAGGTAACCACGCAGGATGCTGTGAACCCAATCGAAAGCCTGGACACCTGGACTGAGTTTGTGGAGGGAAAAAACAAGGTAAAGCCCAGCCAAGCTACCAGGCAGCCAGGGGAGGAGGCTGGAGGGCTGTTTCAGGCCTTCTGTTCTCACCTGACATAGAAAGCTTTGAGGGCAGCAGCGGGGGCCTGGATGACCTTTCTATAGGCTCTGGGCCTCAGCTTCCCTGCATGGCTTCAGCTTCCCTGTATATGGATATGGGCTAGGCCTCCTGCTGCTCCCCAGACAAGGAAGCCAAGGTCCAGTGCCTCCTGGTCAAGCCATGGGTCCTAGGGCTAGGACAGGATGGAGCTGGGGGCTGATCAGGTTTCTACAGAAGGCTGCTGAGCCAGCGAACCAACCTGGGGGCAATGCTGAGAAGAGGCCAAATGGGGGAAGGGGACTGAACAAAGGCACCCACTTCCTATGGTCACTTCCTGTTTTCCTACACACCTCCAAAGCCCCTTCCTGTTCTAGGCCAGGCCAGGAAGTGCCCCGCTGCGGGTGGGGGTGGGGGTCTTTGGATGGTAGACAAGCCTTGTAGCCCTCTCTCCTCCCCTACTTCTCAGTCTTCTCACTCCAAAGCCAAAATCTTTGTGGAAACCTAGGAAACTCCTCCCCTCAGAGAGCCATGGATGAGAGAGCTACTCCATGCCTTGGGGCTGATATGGGCACACAGTGATAAGCTGCCAGCTTAGGACACAGCCTCACCTCAGCTCCAGAGTGTCTGGTCCTTGCTTTTAACCCTAGCTTGGACTCGGCTGGCTACCACGCTGGCTCCTGGCCTCTCAACATGCCTATCACCTGAGTTCAGTCAGAGACAGGGTTCTCTATGGTCCAGCCAAAGCTGTGCTCTGATCTCAGCACAGCCTTGGCCAGATGCCCATACCGTGACCTTGGCTTTTCTGGGGAGCTGTGTGAAAACTATGTCTTCTGTTCCCTGCCTCACCACCCTGGCCCACCTCTGGGCTCTGGTCACTGCCAGCCCACAGCCTCAGTTTCCCCTATTATGGATGGGCACAAAGGACTCTTTCCAGAAGGGAAAACTGAGACAGAAAATGGACATTTACGCCTGTGCCCTGTGTAGACGGTGAGCAAGCTGGTGATCCAGGATGCCAACGTGTCTGCCATGTACAAGTGTGTAGTCTTCAACAAGGTGGGCCAGGATGAGCGGCTCATCTACTTCTACGTGACCAGTGAGTGACCAGGGAGGGCCACTTTCTCCAGGCAGGCTGGGGTGCCGGGCCAGGATCCAGGCTTGGGATTCTGCTGACCATGGGACACCCAGGAGAGATGTCCAGCATCCATGGGCCCCTGGCCTGGGCAGCATTACCTATAGAGTTCATCAGCACATGGAGTGAGTGCCAGTGCACTGGCATGGCACCTCTGCCCTCAGTCCAGGAGGAATGCCCCACAGCTCCTCTTAGCTCTGCCTTCCTTACCTCCTTCTCAAACTGTGGAAACATGTGGTTCACATGTGCATTTTACCCTGGAGAGAAGTCCATGGTTTACTCAGATTTCACATATGTTGGTGATTCAGAAGAACTAAGAAGCCCAGGAGTGAGCACCCTCTGGACCTCAGGGTGCAGTTGGGGCACCTCCAGAGATGGAACTAAGGGAACACCCAGGGTCAGGGCAAAGCCCATAGGAGCCTGACAGGAAGTTCCATCCCCAATGGCTCGGGTGCCAAGGAGCTCTATGATCTGGGCTCCCTATAGGAGGGACAGAGCAAGTAGGGGGGCAAGAGGAGACCAAGGGGTGGGGCTTCCTGGGTCAGGAAGAGGGCGGACCCCAGTGTGGGCTGTAGGTGAAATGACAGCGGGTGCACGGTTCACACCTGTGGTTAGAAACTGAGTTCAGGGGTGATGGGCAGGGGCCAGTGGACAGACAGCAAAAATTGCACAGTATCGCAGGTCTTTCTCACTCCCCAGCCATCCCCGACGGCTTCAGTATCGACGTGGAGCCCTCCGAGGACCCCATAGAGGGTCAGTCCGTGCGCCTCAGCTGCCGAGCTGACAACTACACCTACGAGCATCTACACTGGTACCGACTCAACCTATCCACGCTGCATGACGCTCATGGGAACCCGCTGCTGCTCGACTGCAAGAATGTTCACCTATATGCCACGCCGCTGGCCGCCAGCCTGGAAGAGGCTGCGCCCAGAACACAGCATGCCACACTCAGCCTGAGCATCCCACAAGTGGCACCTGAGCATGAGGGCGACTATGTGTGTGAGGTGCAAGACCGGCGCAGTCAGGATAAGCACTGCCACAAAAAGTACCTGTCGGTACAGGGTGAGGCTCACCGGGCAGCCAGAGGGTCCCCTGCTGGTGCCACCTCGCGCACTGAAGCTGTAACCTATCACCCTTGCACCCTGCCCACTCCCTCCCAGCCTTGCAGCGTCGCATTCTGGGGTGCCCTCTTGCTTCTGCGAGGCCACTTCACCTCCCCACACCACCCCCCTTCCAGCCCTGGAAGCCCCCCGGCTCGTGCAGAACTTGACTGACCTCCTGGTGAATGTGAGCGACTCCCTGGAGATGCGGTGCCCCGTAGCGGGAGCTCATGTACCCAGCATCGTATGGTACAAAGACGAAAAGCTGCTGGAAGAAGAGTCAGGTAGGGAAGCAACCTCAGGCTACAGGAGGGAGGCCTAGAAGGCCAGCACCCCTCGAGTCGCCTGGGCTGGTATCCCTGTCCCATCCTGGCAGGAATCGACTTGGCAGACTCAAACCAGAGGCTGAGCATCCAGCGCGTCCGGGAGGAGGACGCTGGCCGCTATCTGTGCAGCGCGTGCAACGCCAAAGGCTGCGTCAACTCCTCCGCCAGCGTGGAGGTGGAAGGTCAGCCCCGCCCCACGCTGCTGGGCGCCCTCTGGTGGCCACCTCGCAGGAGCCGTGCCACCGCTAGGGGCTGCCTCACACCGCGCACGTGCTCACAGCATGTTTTCGCCTACTCAGGATCCGAGGATAAAGGCAGCATGGAGATCGTGATCCTTGTGGGCACGGGAGTCATCGCTGTATTCTTCTGGGTCCTCCTCCTCCTCATCTTCTGTAACATGAGGAGGGTAAGCGCACTTCCCCTGCTACGTCTACAGCGTGTCTTGGGCGTCACCCCACCCTGGCCAGAGCAAGGTCCCCAACCTGGTTTCTGTGGCAGCCCCTTCAGGCTCCTTGGCCTTCCATGCTGGACTCCAGTGTGCACGCAACTGTTGTCTTGAACCGTCCTTTCCTTGTTTGAGCGCACGGAAGCAAGGGTCGCCTGCCCTGGAAATGGCTCCTGAGCCATGGGGACATGACCACAGCAGTGATCCATTCCCACCCTCCCTAGCCGGCCCATGCAGACATCAAGACGGGCTACCTGTCCATCATCATGGACCCGGGGGAGGTGCCCCTGGAGGAGCAGTGCGAGTATGTGTCCTATGACGCCAGCCAGTGGGAGTTCCCGAGAGAAAGGCTCCATCTGGGTGAGGCCCTCAGCCCGTGCACCCCGCGGAAAGCCCTCGGTTCTCACAGCTCACTCCAGGAAGGCTCCCGTCCCCCTTGGCCCAGTGGCATCATCTGGCCTGCATCCCCAAACCCATGCCAGGACGCCGTGTTCCCAGGCCCAAGTCATTTCCTCTGCTCCGAGCAGGGTGACCTGCGCACCTGTGGAGAGGATGTGAGCCTTCCTGCCCTCTCTCCCGCGCCCTTCCTGCTTGGCTGCAGAGACTCCAGGGCTCCCTGTCGGCCTTTCCTCTCTGTTGTCGCCCTTCTCCTGGCTGTACTGCCCTGCTGTGCAGCTCACCTGGAGCCAACCTCTCGCCCACAGGAAGAGTCCTCGGCCATGGGGCCTTCGGGAAGGTAGTGGAAGCCTCCGCCTTTGGAATCAGCAAAGGCAGCGGCTGTGACACCGTAGCTGTGAAAATGCTAAAAGGTGCGAGGGACTGCTTACAGGAAGGGAAACTGAGTCGTAGAACTAGCGTGTCTTCCAAGAGCCCACAAGGAGACAGTAGTTATCCGACCCAAGCGTCTGCCTGCATCCCTGCCTTAGTGGGACCAGTAGGATGTGCTGGGGAACCCTGCACCCTGCCCCACCATCGCCCAACCAAGGGAGGGAAGCAGAGGAGGAGTAGGAGCAGGCTGGCCCGGCCCTTGACCTCTGTGTCCCCTCCAGAGGGCGCCACGGCCAGCGAGCACCGCGCGCTGATGTCAGAGCTCAAGATCCTGATCCACATCGGTCACCACCTCAACGTGGTCAACCTTCTAGGGGCATGCACCAAGCCCAATGGTATTGAATGGTGCCCTGGGGGAGCCCACCGCGGCCCCAGGTGGGAGGAACCCGCGATGTGTACCGAGGAAAGGGCCGCAGGGCAGTGGTGGGGTCCCTCTCTCCCTCGTCACCTGACGCCGCCGGCTCCGCCCGCCGCAGGGCCCCTCATGGTGATTGTCGAGTACTGCAAGTATGGCAACCTCTCCAACTTTCTGCGCGTCAAGCGAGAGACCTTCAGCCCCTACACGGTAAGCCGCTGTTCTGCTGGGCTTGGGCAGGGGGGCCCTTCTGCTGTGGGAGATGGCCCACGGAGATGCTCCGTGCTTCTCTGCAGGAGAAGTCTCCGGCACAGCGCAGGCGCTTCCGCGCCGTGGTGGATATTGCGAAGGCCGATGGGAGGAGTCCAGCCAGCAATGATCAGGCCCTGTTCACCCGGCTCCTGACGGGCAAAGGAGGGGTGGGGCGGGCTCCTCCTGTCCGAGAAGGTAAGAGGCTGGCTCCTCTTGACCAGCACAAGCTGCAGAGTTCACCTCGTGATCAGAGGCCTAGGATAATCGTTCTCAGGGAAAGGAGGAACATAATAGGGGCTGCCTTAGGAAGAACATCGTGGAGTTCTTAGGGTTGTCTGACATTTGATGTATTGAGGGGGTTTGTCTGCAGACAAGGTGAGGGAACAGTCCAGGGCCTATTGCAGGTGTAGTCTACTGCTCTAGGACTAGTGTGTGTCCTAGATAGAGCAGAGGCTGAAGGGCAGGGACAGGAGAGGGGCTAAGTCAGGAGGACTCCTCAAGTCCTCCTTTGTGCAGCTGAGGACCTGTGGCTGAGCCCGCTGACCATGGAAGACCTCGTCTGCTACAGCTTCCAGGTGGCCAGGGGGATGGAGTTCCTGGCCTCCCGCAAGGTGGGTCCCCTCAAACCCTGCCTGCGTAGATATTTCATCCTACAGCCACCCCAGGATCAATTAGTGTCACTCCCTTTTGCAAAGGAGGAAACAGCCCAGAGAGAGAAGTTCCCTTCCTAGAGCTTCCTAGCTAGTCAGTGGCAGACCGGACATGGGATCTGTGAGGCTGCCTCCCAGAGTTTCTCTGCTGGGCCACACAGAAATCTTCCTCTGACAACAGACCTCAGGCTTCCTCTGGGGCACCCTGGACCTTGGGGATGGGTGTTACTTGGGTTCTGAGCTAAACACGCCACTACTTTCCTGCCCCAGTGCATCCACAGAGACCTGGCTGCTCGGAACATCCTGCTGTCAGAAAACGATGTCGTGAAGATTTGTGACTTTGGCCTTGCCCGAGACATCTACAAAGACCCCGATTATGTCCGCAAGGGCAGCGTGAGTACAGGTTACCAGGAGGGGCACAGGACATGAATGCTGGGGAAATGAAGGAGTGAGGCCATGGACTTCTTGGCCAGGAGCAGGAGGGGTGATGCTGACTCAAAAACCTTAGTCTGGTAGCCCAGCTGCCCACCTGCCCAGCTTCTGGGCATCTCACTGCCCCAGAATCCTCAGGAAGCCTTAGAAACAATAATCACTAAGGCAATACAGGAAAGAGAATGAAGACAGTGCCCAATGCCTATTCTTGGGTGGACACTGATTCTTTGTGCTTGCCATTTTAGGCCTGGGTGTGCAGATGCACACACCTGTGCCCATCGGTAACACTCAGGGACAGTGCTTGTTTGGGCATCCATGGCTAATGAGGGTCCTATACCAGCAAGGGAGAGAAGAGGCCTGAAGGGTCTATATGCTGTATGATGGCCCCCACGCCCAGCATGGCCCTCTGGAAGGCTGGACCCTCATTCCACCTCAAAGATGTGTGATGGAAGGTGGAGGTGAGAGCCAGCTGTGTAAGTAGGGAAGCCCCTATGTAAGCTGGAAGGAAAAGATATCAGGACCTGGACTGTGGCAGAGGCCAGTCTCGGGGCTGTGTCCCTCGCAGCTCCCAGGTAGAAGTCATAAGAAAAGAGCCACTAGGGAAGAGGCATCCAGAGCCCCAAGAAGACCACTCTGTTCCTAGTGTCAGCACAACTGTGGGTGGCAGTGGTGAGGGCATGCAGGGGCACCTTACCTCAGGTGCAGGGCAGGGCTACTCAAGAAGCACCCCGCCAGGGCAGCTCAGGGGACATAAGGGGACTGCACAGACACAAGAAGGTACAGAGAAGAAGCCTCGACTCAGAAGGAAGAGACATGGCAGAGCCATGCCCAGCCTTCTGTTCTCTGCTTAAAGAACCCACACCCTGTTCCCCCAGGCCCGGCTGCCCCTGAAGTGGATGGCCCCTGAGAGCATCTTTGACAAGGTGTACACCACACAGAGTGACGTCTGGTCCTTTGGGGTGCTACTCTGGGAGATCTTCTCCCTGGGTGAGTGAGGACCACAGTTTCCTGCTCCAGCATGTGCAGTCAGCCCTTTTGGGGACAGGGATGGGCACATCGAGCAAGCAGCCAAGGGTGTTCTGAAGCAGAGCATTTGTTGTGGAGCACTGCAGTACCACCAAAACCATGGATCCATTCAGTGACGACACCTGCTTGTGCAAGAGGCACAGTCAAGACTCCATGCTATAATGGAGGAGGCAGTGAGGAAGAGTAAGGGTCCACAAAATAACAAAGACAATGAATGCTGTTAGTGAAGGCAACAATGCTGAAAGTGTCTAGGAACTTACAGCTGTTAGCAAGCCAGAGGGCCTGGGAGCTGGGAGTGCAGCTGAGTGGAAAGGATGTGCTTAGCACACGCGAGGCCCCGGGCTTGATCCTCAGCACCCTGGGAAGAAAGGAAGGAAGGCACAGAAACAGGTAGGTGAGTCTGGAAGGATCACAGACCAGTGAGGGAAGTGGGAAGAGTGTGGCCATGGTGGGTGTCGTTGCAGTGGGAGGAAGGAGAGGTTTTATTTAAAAGGGTTAGTTCTGTGTGGTCCTATTACTCCCAATGATCCTGGAAATTGTGACTTCACTAAAAAAGGGAGAGGGCACACCCTGCTCAGACCCCAGAGGGAAGTAAGATGGTATCTTTACCCTGTGGTAGGGAAGGAGAGGACAGGACAGGGTAATCAGGAGGCCACTTCACCCATGGCCATCCCTTCCTGCTGGCAGGGGCCTCCCCATACCCAGGGGTGCAGATCAATGAGGAGTTCTGCCAGCGGTTGAAAGATGGCACCCGGATGAGAGCCCCAGAACTGGCTACTCCCGCTGTGTGAGTCACCTGGTGGCATGCAGGTGGTGGGGAACAAAGGGACAGGTGCATGGAGAGGGTTGTGTGGCCATGAGAAGATGCACTGGATTACAGGTGGTAGGTGGAGACAGCCCCACCTGCTATGTGCTGACTCCTGGAGGCCTGGCCTCTGCCCATGGACACAGCAATAGTCACAGAATCCTAATTTACAGGAAGGCACCAAAGCCCTGAGAACACCTGACAGGAGCCAGACAGTCAGAGTCACCAGGGACTGTGTCTCCAGGGATGGGCATGGAGGTGACACTAGCAGAAAGAACAGGAGGTGGTTAGAGAACAACTCTAAATAGGAAGGTGGCTCATGTCAGGCCAGGGTGGGGGAGGCAGACTGCATGTGAGGGACAAGCTCAGGCTGTTTTGTTTTCCTTTAAAAACAAACAAACACACCTTAACTCTGTGTAGGGAACAGGGGAAAGGGAAGTTACCAGAACTTCTGTAGTCAAGTTCTAGTCTTCAGTTAGCCCAACAACACAAGGAAAATTAATTAATAAATAAGCAGAAAGGAGACTTAGAGAAGAAGCTGAGCTTGGGCCTGATCCATGGTGCTCTGGTTCACAAGGATGACAGGTCCAGAGCTTGCCACACCTTTTATTATGTATATCTTAAGAAACAAAAGACTGGAGGGGAGATGTCAGCAATAGTCCTCGAGGACTTATGTAGATGAAGATCCTGGTGTGGGTCTGCCCTGGAACAGCACAGCATGTGGACCCCTGAGTCTTTGTTATTACTGGAGGTGGAGACAAGCTGGTTTGCTGTCAGGAAAGCCTGGCCCAGTCATAATCCCAACTGTGCAGTAAGGTTGCTCCTAACGAATCTGATCACTTTATAAAGAGAAGAGGTTTAGCCAGTGCAGGTTTAGAGGCCCACCAGCATGGCACTAGTACCCACCTAGCTCCGGGGAGGGCCTTTGGCAGCATCACAGTATAGCAGACCATGGTGGCTACGTGAGAGAGGGAGAAATCATACAGCGAGGTAGAAGGCTCGAGACGGGGAGGGACCCACTCAGCAACAACCTGTTCTTGGCAGGACCCACTAACTCCACTCGGGACCCAATCACCTAGACTGGGCTCTTGCTCTGAAAGGTCCCCATCACACTAGGACCAGATTCCACCACAGGAGCCATAGAGGATCACACTCAGGCCACATTCAGACCTTTGCAGGGAGCCAAGGAGGCAGGAGGGCTGGGCTGGGCTGGCTGGAGGGAGGGTCAGGATGCCCTCGGAGCCTGGGCCAGCAGCCAGCTTCCCCCACAGACGCCGCATCATGCTGAGTTGTTGGTCTGGAGACCCCAAGGCAAGGCCTGCTTTCTCAGAGCTGGTGGAGATCCTGGGTGACCTGCTTCAGGGAGGGGGCCAGCAGGTGAGCCCCAGCTCCGCCCTATCCTGGGGCCTGCCCTGGCTATATCCAAGTCCCATTCACCTCCCAGCTACTGGGCAAGGCCAGTTGTGTCTCAGCCCTGGCCTCTGGCCTCCCTACCCCTGCACGTGCCAGACTGCTACATGCAGATACAGAAACATCTTCTGCTAGCACAACAGTGGCAGCTGCCCCAGTGATCATCCTTACTCCGTGGGACACCCCAAGCTGGTCCTCCCAGGGCACACTGGGCAGCCCATCTCCCCACCATAGCAATGGGTTTCTTCCCCTCCTCCCACCTACCAGGTAACTGGCCCTGGGCCTGTCTATCCTACACTTTCCTTCCCAGCACTGCTCGGGGAATGTGCCATGCTCTGCATCCAGGAAGCAGCCTGCACCTGAATCTTACCTCAGGGAGAGTGTAGGACCAGTTCTGCTCAAGGAAAATACTGACATCCTCTAACTGGTCCCTGAATTGTAAAGGCATCCAGAGGACCCAAGAGAGGATGCTCCATGAGCATGGCCCACCTATCTGCCTCATTTGCAGAATGGGACTAAGGGAGTAGAACAAGGCCAGTCCACAGACTGTCGGCACCTTTGACCTGGGCCCACCCCGAGCACTGGCTCATATCGCCTAGCCCAACCCCACTCCAGAGGTCGGGACTCGAGCAGTCTTGTATGCAGGGGCTGAAGGACAGAACACCAACTGGCGTCCAGCTTTGGCCACCTTTCCCATTCCTGCCAGGAGGAAGATGATGACTGCATGGCCCCATGTGACTCTCAGAGCTCAGAAGATGGCAGTTTCCTGCAGGCATCCACCACAGCCCTGCACATCGCAGAGGCAGATGCTGAGGGCAGCCCGCCGAGCATGCATTGCCACAGCCTGGCTGCCAGGTCAGCCACCATCCCCACACGGGGCACAGGGCAGAGGATGGGGATTAATTTGGAAGCAGCTCTTTTAAATTCCTCACTCATCAAGGAAAAACAACTGATGGCAACCTGAAAGATGCCTAGATGCCAGAGTGACTGACATGGCAGCATTGGGCATCAGTGTCCTCATGGGCCAGCCAGCCATAGGGCTTCCCCAAGACCATATGGCCTTGCAGCTGTACTTTCTTACAGCTTCCGTGGTCCTTTGTGCTGAACACCAATGTTTCAGTCCGTTTTCCTTTGGTATAACAAAATACTAGAAGCTGGCACCTTAGAAAGAAGGTTACTTAGCTCACAGCCTTGGAGGCTTGCCATCTCTTTGGCTCGTGGCCGTCAGCACCACAATAGCAGGAGTCTGTGCATATGGAGGACAAGAAACCACAGGTTCGGGGGCCTGAATGGTTCATTTTGTAGCTTGCTCTCTTGGGAAGACACTAAGTCCCAAGAGAGTTCCTTACAGGCAGGGAGCCCCCATGACTTAGTTACCATGTGTTACCATGCATGAGGCCTTAACTCTTAAATGTTCCTTCAATATCCCCCTGAAGATAAAGCTTCCTGCACAGAACCTTGAGGACACACTCAAGCCCTTGCAAGCCCCAGCTCCCTCCACTTTTTATACTGTTGGCCCCCTAAGAACTGCCCACCTCAGTTTCAAAAGAATACCCTACTTGGGCTCTTGGAAGGATACAATGTGAATGGCCAGATTTGGGCCAAGACTTCTCCTAGCACCTAACTTAGCTCCTGAGCAAATCCCAGAAACCACTGTCAGGCTGGAAGCAGAAGAAGCCACACATTAACCACACGAGGGAGTGTGAACTTAGCTAAGCTTCCCAATTCTGGATTGAGGTTTCTTACCATTGCTAGTTCACACACCTGGGAGGTTGTGCTATCTATTCTTCCACCTCCCAGCTGGGAGAAAATGCGACGCTGAAAGCCCTGTCCCTCTGCGGGATAAGAACAGTGAGCTGGTTCCTGGTGCCAACCCCTAGCACATGTGCATGCAGACCTGCAACCACATACAACATGTGTGCATGCATGGGCCCACCAGCCTGAACCCCACAGAGGAAAAAAGCTACACCACCACTCTCTAGCTGTGCTGTGTGCCCCTCCCCAGTGGAGCCCCCTCTGTGGGGTCTATCCTTCTTGTACAGGCCAGAATACCACTCAGAAGAGGGAGGGGGCATGCCAGGATGTCTCCTCGGGAGCTGTGGGCTAGACATCAGAGCCAGGCTCCTCTGTCCTCTCCCCTGCAGCAAGGCCTTCCTGGAGATGGATAAGTGGGGGGCAGCCTTGGAAGGGGCTGAGGAATATTTCCCTAAGCACCCACCATTTCTCTCAACAGATACTACAATTGTGTGTCCTTTCCTGAATGCCTGGCCAGGGGGACTCAGACCCAGGGTCCCTTTAGGATGAAGACATTTGAAGAATTCCCCATGACCCCAACAACCTACAAAGCCCCTGTGGTAAGGACAGGATGGGGAGGGAACATACACTTCATATCATTGGGCAGGGTAGCCTGGGGGCAGGCAGACATCAGAGTCCTAAAGCAATTGACAGAAGTCAACTAAGCCTTTCTAAACACTTATTTTTGATTAATGTGTATAAATTGTGTATGTTAGGGCCGGGGATTTAGCTCAATGGTTCCGGCGCCTGTCTTGCAATGGCAAGGAGCCGGGTTCGATCCCCGGTAACCACATACCTATACTGGGTGTGGAGACCCACGCCCAGCAGCAACCAGTACCACATACCACAGTGCCGGGCGTGGTGGCTCATGCCTGTAATCCCAGCACTCGGGAGGCAGAGGCAGGAGGATTGCTGTGATGAGTTTGAGGCTGAGCTCAGGGCCAGCCTAAACTCCAAAGCGAGACCCTGTCTCAAAAAACCTAAAAAAAAAAAAATTAAAAAAAAATAAAAATGTGTATGTTAAAGATGTAATATTTCAGCACATGCATACAGCATGCCCTTATCGAATTCACCCTTTACCCACCCTCCTGACTCACCCCAACCTCTAGTAACCTCTGCTCCACTTTCAGGGTTATGTGCTTTTTTGCTGTTGTTGTTGTTGTTGTTGTTGTTGTTGAGAAAGGGTCTCGCTTTGTAGTTCAGGCTGGCCCTGAGCTCAGCCTCCAACTCACATCACAGCAATCCTCCTGCCTCTGCCTCCTGAGTGCTGGGATTACAGGCGTGAGCCACCACGCCCAGCACTGTGGTATGTGGTACTGGTCGCTAGTAGGATGAATCTCCACGCCCAGTATTGTTATGTGGTTACGGGGGGGGGGGGGGGGGGGGCAAACCTGGGCCTTTGTGCTTGCAAGACAGGTGCCGGAACCACTGAGCTATATCCCCGGCCCCCAGGGTTATGTGCTTTTGCTGCCACCTATCAGAGAGACTGTGCTTTGCTTGCCTTTCTGTGTCTTGATCATTTCACTTCCAGTTTCATCCACACTGCTGCATATTACTATAGCAAATGGGAAGATAATACTCCACTCTGTGTGCATTCCACATTTGCTTGTTATGAATAGTGTTGACTCAAAAAATAAAAATAAAAATATAAATATAAAGGGCTGAGGAGGCAGCTGAGCATGAAAGGCCTGGGTTCAATCCCTACTGCTAGAAGAAAAAAAAAAAAAGAAAGAATGAAAGGAGGGCGGGAGGGAAGGAAAGAAGGAGGGAGAAAAGAAAGCAAGAAGGAAGGAAGCAAGCTTGAGTATACAGCTCTTTTTAGTGAAGTCTGTTGGAAAATGGCAAGGTTGGGAGCTGGGGATTTAGCTCAGTGGTTCCGGCACCTGTCTTGCAAGTGCAGGGGCCTGGGTTTGATTCCCCGGTTACCACATACAATACTGGGTGTGGAGACTCACGCCCAGCAGCAACCAGTACCACATACCAAAGTGCGGGGCGTGGTGGCTCACGTCTGTAATCCCAGCACAAGGGAGGCAGAGGCAGGAGGATTGCTGTGATGTTAGTCTGAAGCTGAACTCAGGGCCAGCCTGAACTATAAAGCGAGATCTTGTCTCAAAAAAAAAAAAAAGAAAAGAAAAGAAAAGAAAAGAAAAGAAAAGAAAAGAAAATGGCAAGGTTGGAGAGTCCCTCCATGCATTCAGGGTCTGGGCAGCCATGCCATGCCCCATGCACTACTCTTGCTCTGTCCTCTCACCGTCACACTCTTCTCCTCCCCAGCAGCCCCAGGCCCTCTCCCCCAGCTCTGTATAAAGACAGCTACCACCTCAGACAGTTACAGTGGCATCAGCCCCCCACTAAAAGGGGAGGATGGGTTATAGGGAACAGGAAAGTGGGAGATGTCTACCCAGATGGTGACACCTGTGTCTCCAGTGCAGGTCAAGGAGGGTCTCTGTCTGGGATCCCCAGCTGAGTAGAAAGCACTTGACCCAAGCAGGTGGGGTGGCTGCTCAGCACAGACCCAGGGTTGTGTCTCACAGGCCAGATGAAGAGACTGGATATTGAGGTCCCACTCTCTGAGAAGACTGCTGTTTCCCTCTGTGGGATTCAGACTAAGAATTGCACAAGTCACACTTGAAGGGAAACAAAGCCCCACTAAACCCAGGATGTCTTCAGGGTGATCATTTAAAAAAAAAAAAACTATGAACTACCAGATTCTTCTAATTGCTCCATAGTTTCTGTTATTCCTGCTTTACCTAAACCTGTTCTATGCAGGTTGCTGACATAGCATGGGTCCCCCAGACCTCAGCTTCTTCTTCCACGGGTGTGGGGGGATGTCTGGCCTTCGCCCGCATGCTCTGGTGATGGAATGGGTGTCTCCTGGCCAGCTCAGTCCCGATGGGTGTGGCATTAGGTTCCTGATAGCCTCAGCGCTGGTTGGTTCCCCCCATGTAGGACAACCAGACAGACAGTGGGATGGTGCTGGCCTCTGAGGAATTTGAGCAGATAGAAAGCAGCCACAGACAAGAAGCCGGCTTCAGGTAAGGACTTCCCAGCTGCCTCGCCTGCAGAGTGGCACTGCCTCCCAGTAAGGGCTGGGTGCGTGTGTCACTCTTACTGAGGCTCCAGGTCATCTCTTTTTGTGTTCAAGGTGAGCTGCTGAGACTTGCAGCCTTTGGGACCCAGCCCCCACATCACTACCCTGACCCAGCAGCACCTACCTCCCTGGATGCTATTTCTCAACCCTCCCTCTCATCTGACAAGTGCACACCCAGTGCACATATGCGCCTGCCCCTTGCCCCTCAGCTATTAGCCCAGTACCCTCTGAAGCTAGGCAGGGGATGTAACCAGAGCGGGCTGCTGTCATATTTCATTAACCAAGAAATCCTCCTGTGTGCCAGCAGAGCGTGACCTGGGTAGAAGCTGATTCCATTTGCCTATCAAGACAGCCAGTAAGACCAAAAACAAAGTGTAGGCCACTCAAATATTTAAACTTTTAAGAGTTTAAATAAGAGTTAAACGTCTGCTTTAAACATTCATTTTACATGTTTGTTTTGTTCTATTTTTTTATTTTGAGGAGTTGGGGGTTGAACTCATCACCTTCTCACTGAGCTGCATCCCTAGCCCTTTACATTTTTTATTTTAAGATGAGGTCTAACCAGGTGACTGTTAGCCCAGACTGGGCTTGAACCTTCCATCTCCCTAACCCAGCCTCTCATTGTGCTGGATTACAGGCACCACCACGCCTGGCTCACACATTTGCATCATTAGTTTACGTATACCTGTTCAAATAACAAGATCTCTGCTAATTTATAAGATGTTGGTCTTTTCTACTCTCTTCAGACTGCTGTCTCTAGACCTCCCCCTGATAGCTAGAGCATTAGTGTCCCTCCCCAGAGTTTCTTTCACGGCCAAATTCCTCTCTTTTGCTGGTATCAATTCTGAACCAATAAATGATGTATTCACTGACTGTTTTACTGTAAACCACAGGTATTTATTAGTATAACATTAAGATAGTCAATGTCAGTTTTTACCTTTCTATAGGTATATTATGATTTGTACAATTACCAAGTCTTACCAAGTATAGGTGGAATATCCCTTATCTAAAATTCTTGGGACTTATTTCAGATTTTAAAAGTGTTTTTCAGTTTTGGAATATTTGCATAGACTTTACCAGTTGAACAACTTTAATCTGAAAATTCCCAATCTGGTTCTCCAAAATTTCAGATCTCAGAGAATTTTGGATTTCCTAAACAGGATTCTACAAGTATATTTTAATTATTATTTAATTAGTTAGAAAGATCAGATACTTTCCTATGCCTTTGCTATTAGGATACTAAATTTTAGCTAGGTGTGATGGCGCATTTGTGCAATCACAGCACTTGGGAGGCTGAGTCAGAAGGATCACTGTGAGGCCAAGACCAGCCTTAACAACATAGCAAGAGCCTGTCTCTTCCATACCTCACCCCCACAAGAAAAGGAAAGTTAATGTATATAGGAGGTGGATTTTTGGGGGGGACAGGGCAATGGGAAAAAATGAGAATTAGGTCATGTCATGTACTGGTACAAATTCTCAGTGTCAATTGTGATCAAAACATGGATATTAAATGTACCAATAAAACCAATTTTTAAAAAAATCAAACCAAAAGAATACTAAACTTTAAATTTTCAGATTAAAGATGTTCAACTTATGTTGATTTTTGCGTTCCCAGGGATTGAACCCAGGGCCACACATTAGTCAAGTGCTCTGCCAGCAAGCCACATGCCCAGTGCCCCTTTCTACCCACTTGTGAGATAGTGTCTGCTGCCATTAACACAGGCAGACCACGATCATTCCAGGGAATGACAACTGCATCTGTGATTGTGTCTTTACCTCTCTTTTCTTTTTAAAATTGATTCCATTATCAGGAGACTTCTATTGGTAACTTGGTTTTAGAAAATCAGTGCTAGTTACATTTCCATAAATAGTTTTTGGCCTGTGTTTCTTTATCAAACAGCGTCTTATCACTCAAAAAAATTCAGTGACAGTATAAGCTGTAGGTTTAATGTACAGCACTTGCCTAGCATGTGTGGAGCCCTGGGTTCTAGCGTCAGCATATAGGAAAGGAGAAGTGTGCAGGGCAGGGAGTTTGAAGAGATACCAAGTATGTGACCCCAATACATGTCATAACGCATGGAGGTTAAAAAAAAGTCAAGAGGATACAATTCTAAACGTTTCAGAAAGAAAAGAACAGACATAGATGAATAGAAGACATGCAGTGATTGTAAAATTGGGGTCCCTGAGAAGTAAAGTGCAAACTAATATGTTAGACTTATATTTCAAGGCAGGACTCATAACTAAATAAAAGAAGAATTAAATCTATATATTGAAAGCTTACTGGGAAAATTGGCCCCAGAGAGTCAACTCTGAAATGTATCCTAATAGAACTGTTTACCTTCAAAGATATACATTTTGGAAATTAAAGCAAAAAGACCAAGTTATTAGCAAAGGAAAAAAAAAAGAGAAATATTAACATTAAGATTTTTAGTAATATGCCAATCGAAAGAGCAATAAGTGAGCATTTTCCAAAAAAATTGAAAAGAGCCAAGTGTGGTGGCACTCATTTATAATCCCAGCACTTGAGAAGATGAGACAGGAGAATCACTCTGAGTTTAAGGCCGTCCTGGGCTACACAGTGAATTCAAGGCCAGCCTGGACTCCTCAGCAAGACTTTGTCTCAAAAAATTTTTAAATTTCAAAAGTTGAAGATGGAGCTCAGTTGCGTGATCAGAAAGGTGGGCGCAGTTGGAACCTGACACGGGTGTCATTCCAAGAGAAATAGGTGACCTCTGCAGGAGTCCTGACGTCACATCCAATGTAACGGGTATCTCTGTGAGAGTGCAGGGAGGGGAAAGTACAGCAGAGGGCCCCAGGGAGGGTAGCAGAGCCTGCAGTGGTGGCAGCTCGGCAGCGGGGTGTGGTGGCGGGCATGTATAGATGGTCTTAGATGAAAGACTGGTGGGAGGGCTGGACCACAGTCAGACATTTGACTGAGTGATGGGATTAATGCTGCTTTATTTATGGAGATGGCAGGACAGGTATCTGTTTGGGAGTGTACTGCTTCTGATAGGACAGAGAATGGGAAGGACACGCCGCCCTGCCTCCTGTGCTTGGTAGTGCAGAGAAGACTCCAAAAGACAGGGTCGACGAAGGAGGCAGCTAGGGAACAGCAGAGGGCGCTATTCCTCTCGCGGTTCCCTTGAACACAGCATGAGCAGCGTGAAAAGGGGCACAGGTGCATCCACTCGGCCTACAGAAACAGGTTGAGGATGAGACAGGCTGTCCTTCACTGCTCTTTACCCTGTGGGGCACAGGAAGCTCCAGTGAGTGTTCCCTGTTTAAGTCCAGGCCATATGACCAGGTTTCTTAGGGCGCTTTGGGCTCCATTTGTGTCTTTGGTGGTTCTGCTCAGATGCTGACCCTGTGTGCCATTATTTCCTGTTCTTCTAATGCCGCCCTCCTTGTCTCAGCAGCTGTAAAGGACCTGGCCAGGAAGTGGATGTGACTAGGATGCACCCTGACTCCCAGGGCAGGCGTCGTTGGCCCAACCAGGGAGCCCAAGGAGGCCAGGTGTTTTACAACAGCGAGTACGGGGAGCTCTGCAGACCACAGGAGGAAGGCAACTGGGCCCTGCCTGCTGCCCCGTTCTTCACAGACAGCGGCTACTAAGGCAACTGAGTTCCCCTGCCCCTTGCTTATCTTGGGCTTTGACAGCTGGGCCAGGGAACATCCTGGCAAGCCAATAAAGAATTAGAGGCCAGGTTGGAACTTATCTCCTTAGCTCAGCCAGGAGAAGCCACTTTCTCTCTGCAGCCTCCCTGTCTAGGAAGAGCAAGACTTCAGGCTCAAGGAATCCCAAACTTGCTGTCACCATGCCCATCAGGGGCCACTAGCTTTCAGATGCCCCCACACTTGTCTTCTCAGATTCAGAATCTATTTATCGCAATGTTCACAGGTGCTTGCTCCTGAGCTAGCCATTCCTAGGAAATCAGCTCACAGTCACTCCTTTCACCACAATTTCCAGGTGACATAAGAATCCATGTGTCTGAGCATCCAACGGGGTTGGAGGTAGAGCTCCATTTCATCCCTATCTCCCAGCTCAAAATGCTGTCCCACCATACCAGGCCCCTCTTCCTCTGGGATGCTGAAGAGAAAGCAGCACATTTCCACGTCACCGCACCAAAGGAGGAACTGGGGGTGGGTTGCTTTCTGGAGCCTGACCAAACGCCCCCCTGGGGGGACCCAGTTCCAGAGAGCAAGGCAGAGTGTCAGCCTTGAATGTGAAGAGCCATCCCAAGACACTTCTTTTCACTAGAACTTTAGGTAATCCTCACTGCTGAGATGAATTCAAAACTTCAACTGAAAGGGAGCCCAGTTTTTTTCTAACTGAAACTAGGCAGTTCTTGGCTAAGATGCTGCAGTCCCTATGGCTCGTCTCTTGAGAAGACCCCCAACCTCACTTGCTTAGTCCAGAGCCTGAAGAACCAGCCGACGGCCCAGGGGAGCCCTCTGGCTCTTCCACTCTCGGTGTCTGCAAGACTTGAGCACCATGAGTTCCACCCAGAAAGGATTTGGGGCTGGAGCAGAAACAGTGTGGCCTGAGGCCACAGAGCAGCCAGAGGATGTTCCTGGGGTCCTGGGAGGACCCTGCCCTGCCTTCTGGGTCTGTGCTCACAGGAGAGCAGCCAAGCTGGCTGGAGGCCTGATCATTCTGCCCAGACCCTGCCCAGCTCACACTGCCCATCTACCTGGCGAAAAGAAAGATCCCCATCTTGATAGGCACCACAGACTATAGGCCCAGCTTCTGCCCAGGACGCTTGCAGGACAGGCGGACATGCAGCAAGTGGGGTCTCGCTGCAGCCCCTTCCCTCAGAGTACACTGCGGCTTCTTGACACGGTGGTGCGTGTGACCAGTCCTCCCTGACCCTGACCTCCCTCCTCGCCTGGCACTTGACTTCAAGCTCAGCCAGGGGAAGGCCAGGGAATGCTCTGTCTCTGAGGTTGAGACCCACAAGGCAGTTACAGACCCCAGCCCCTGTATACCTCTCTCTCATGTCCCTCTTCCTGTCCTGTAACTGCACACACAATGGTGTAATTGAGAAGACCTACTGTGTCCTCTGAATGATCTAAAATATTTAACAAAAGATAATAATAAATAAATGCCAGTCTTTGAGTTACAATGAATGGGTTCTGAGTGACTGCTCAGCTGTTTGTGAAATTTCAGTCATAACCTTCCTTACGCAGGGGTTCCTGGGACAGGCCGCTCCTGGGCGCCGCAAGGAGGGGCGGTCCCCGAGGTGGCCAGCAGACGGCGCGCGCCACCCCACTTCCCTCGGGCCCTTGGTGGAGATCCTGGAGCGCAGAACCTTGAGCTACCTACGAGGTCTGCCGCCCCAGCCAGCTAGCTGGGTGCGGCCAGATCCTAGTCCGGCTCCCCAGGTGGGAAGGCTGGAGCCGTGAGGCCTGCGCCTCTGTGTCCGGCGGGGCGGAGCCCAGCACCTGGCACAGGGTCTGGCTGGAGGCTGCTGCGCACCTCGGGTTTGTTGTTGCCCTCGCTCCTGTGACTGATCGTTGCTGGAAAGACCCGTGCCAAGCATTCATGTGCCGAGACACTCTCTGGCATCCCGGCTAACCAAACTCGGCCGCTCCCTGGCGTGCGGCCCTCTCAGGGACGGACGGCAGGGTGTCCCCCTGCCCACAGGCCTGCACACATCAGCAAGCCCTCAGAAATTTCTCAGGAGCGCGCTCACGTCCTACACCGGATCCCTCCTGAGTCCCATGTCCCTGCACACCTGTCTCAGTCCCTTGAGTCACCTCCTTTTGTGGTCAGCGGTTAGGGTTAGGGTTAATGCTCTCCAGGGCATGCCGTGCTGCTTTGAAGGAGGGGCTGAGCTTCTGGGCATCTGCTCCAAGCCACGGGTGACCCTGGGCCACAGGGAAGGAGAAGCAGGACAGAGGTCCTGAGATGGGAGAGCGGAGTGGCCAGTGGCGCTATCCCCGCAGCACCAGGAGTGTTTCTCATTTAAGGAAAGCTGGAAGTTTTGAGAGGACTTGGCCTGACCATTAGACCCTGAAGCGGGATTTGCAAGGAGGGTAGGGGGTAGCCATCAGAGGCAGCACCAAGGCAAGCACCAATGGGCTTGCATGTCCCTCAGAGCCTCACCTCTCTTCTGTGATTTCCACTTTGCAAAATTTTGGTGGCAATAGACAAAGTCGCCCTGGTATGGCCACGGCATGAAGGAAGAGGCCTTAGCCCCCACTGCTTCGTGCCCACAGTGGCATCTGACACCTACCCACTTGTTCCACATGTTCCCAGCCCCAACTGCCACCTGCACCCTAAAAGCAAGGTGAAAGCAGCAGCGTGGTGGGTCTTTGGGGTAATAAAGTCATAAAGGGTCACTTCCCTGATAGACAGTCAGGAAGCTCCGCTGTCCTCCCTCTGCCTACGGGGACACTCTCACTTGGTAGACAGCAGCTCCAGTCTTTGTGCATGGAGGCAGATTAATTTCAGGCCCATGTAGGAGTCAGGTATGGGAGGACCGGAGGACTATGCAGACCCCTGTTCAGACCTCAGAAGGTGGCTAGTGGTCTCTGGACTTTTTTGTAAATGAATAAGACTCTCCCACCTCCAATGACATTTCTTTAGGGAATCACTACTCTTGCCTCTTTTGTCCTAGGATTGGCAGGGCTCCATCTTAGCCCAGGCAGAAACTGGAAAACTAGGCCTAATTACATACCATGTTTCCTTGACCACTGCTTTTGTGATCAGCAAAGCCTTCTGCCACAGAACCTAAATCAGGGTTTAAGTTTGGAACTGCTGGCTACCAGTTTGTCACCCCCTAGAAGGACAATTACCTAAAATAAGGGAGCTGAAAATGACTGACACTATTTGAGGCTCAATAAAGCTTTGCCTGAAGGCAAACCATCCTTGAAACTTTAACCATTGCCAAAGCCAAGTGAGTCAGCTTTCAGTCACTTTCACCAGTGCCCTGAGCTCACACAAGAACCATGTGATGATCTCTTCTCATCCTCTCCACCACAGAGCCGGGTACAGAGGAGAGCCGCGGGCGTGGTACCCTGAAGGGGGGATGGGATGACCTGAAGACACTCCCCAGAGCCCAGAGGGAGGAGCTAAGCTGTGTGGAAGGAGGATGAGGCGAACTGCTGGCAGAGTGCATGGGGTGCCCCGGAGCAGGGCACAGTGCCTACGCACCGGGGTGAGCGAGGGTCTGGGAGAGATGGCAGCCCTCACGATTCCCTCCCTGCACCTCATGTTACAGAAAGCTCACAGTCCTGCTGTAGTATACTGTGGTGATGACTCAGGGTGGAAGAGGGCATAGCTCTTAGCCAGTGGCACATTAGGGGCCCATCAGTAGGTCCCTGGAAGGAACAAGGATAGCTGTTTTCGCCAGGGGCTTCCAAGGCCAGGTTGCACACAGGAGCACTGTGAGGAGGGCCCAGGATCTCGGTAGGGCATGAGGTCATAGGTCAGGAAGTGCCTGTTTCCAAGATATGCAGGCATTGGCTTGAGAGGACAATAGGGCCAGTTTACACACGAACAGCTGCACAGGCACATCTGGCACCATAAAGTCCTGTGTCTACATCACCCCCAATTGGACTCCAGGAGACAACATGACCCCAGGTTGCCACAGACAGAGCAAGTGACAGTGAGCACCCCATACATCTTGCACGATAAGCAGCACCAAGATACCCTGCCCTGGGTGGCCACACCCCTCACCAGAGGTGGTACTGGGGTGTGCTGTGCCCCCCAAGTTACCTAACCTTGCTCTGAGGCTCTGAGGAGTCTCCTCAATGGCAAGTCTGAAAGCAGAGATGCTGATCTGACACAAAGAGAAAGAGAACAGAACAAGTGGAACTCCTGGGTTCTCAGGAGATCCTCTCAGGAGATCCCCTCAGGATCAGGGGCTGCAGTATGGGGCAGCTCTGACCTGTGAGCCTAAAGCCTATCTCTACTACCCGTGGCAACTGTGCATTAGATCCAAGGAGGGCAGAGCTGATGGGGGGCTGTGGGGCTAGACATGCAGTCTGGGAGCCCTTGGACAAGAATCTGAGTATGGGGAGCATGGCCAGGCATTGAAGGGTTTTGCAAGCCAGGGTTAGTTGGTGGATTTCAAAGATACAAATAGTTCTCCTGCAATTGGCTGAGCCCTCTGAGGACCCTGAGCACCTGCTGTCTTGCTGCTGGAGTTCCAGCACTCAGAATGCCACGTGGATGATATATCAAGAGCAATGAGGAGACTCAGGCAGAGCAAGTGGGCACATTTCTCACAGTTACCCTGCTGGAGAATCTCTTATGATGAACATCGACTCAAGAGCTTCACAGTCCTTTCACAGTCCCAATCTGAGGTTTGGCCCATGCCCAAGATGGCCAAGTCCTTTACCTCCACACTGTTCATGCTCACAGGGTAGGGTGAGGTGTGAATGTTTGTCTTGGCCCAAATGATGCCCTGCAAACATTACCTGGGACAAGCTGAATGCGTCATCAGCAGAAGGTGATAAGCCTTTCCTAGTGTTGAGGCCAGCCTTCTGCCACAGGTGGCAGGCCTGTAGGAACTGGGCCAAAGACTCAGGGTGGGTGCTGACAACTGTTGCCACCCTGGCACCCTGTCCCTATGCCAGGTGATCCAACATCCTCTGATGACCCTCTCTTCACCTGGCCAGTGAAGAGGCAATACAGAAGGGGAGGATGACATAGTGTCAAAAACCTAGCTGCCCTTAATTCTTGGAGACTTTTTTTTTTTTTTTA
>PVIR01000363.1:122738-156286 GCA_004026965.1 Petromus typicus
CTGGCCCTGAGCTCAGCCTCAAACTCACATCACAGCAATCCTCCTGCCTCTGCCTCCTGAGTGCTGGGATTACAGGCGTGAGCCACCACGCCCGGCACTGGTATGTGGTATTGGTTGCCGCTGGGGTGAGTCTCCACACCCAGTATTGTTATGTGGTTACCGGGGATTGAACCCGGGTCCTTGCGCTTGCAAGACAGGCACCGGAACCACTGAGCTATATCCCCGGTCCCTTCTTGGAGACTTTTGATGTGACTATATGAAAAAAGAATCTTGGCAGTGTGATAAGATTTCCTTGTGGAAAGTGGAATTGCATGCAATGAAAAGGAAGAAGGGAGGATCCATAGAGAGAGGGAGACAGAGAGAGGGACAGGGAGAGAGCAAGGAGAAAGGGAGGACAGGAAGAGAATGGAGAGAAAGGGGGAGGAGAGAAGGGAGAAAGGGCAAGAGGAGTGACAATGTGATCATGGAGGCAGAGACTGAGCAGTGTTGACACAAGCCAAGGAATGCCAGTAGCCACCAAAAGCTGGAAGAGGCTGGGAATGTCTTACCTCATACAGCATCCAGAGGGAATGTGATCCTGCCCATACCTTGCTCACACTCAGCAATGCAGGACTTCTGGTCTTCAGAATTGTGAATAAATAAACCTGTGCTGTATCCAGACACCAAACAAGCTATGATTAGTTAGAGCAGACTCAATAAGCTAATACAGAGACTTCTGCCCACTCCAACATGTAGGCAGGACTTAGCTATCACCACTTCTCAGCTCTGGGGAGGCTCTGGGGCCCATGTGGGTTAAAGGGAGGCTGGCCTAGTATGCTCTGATCCTGACTGCTATGACTGGGAAGGCTGGGGTAAATCCTTCAGTCATCTCAGAGGTGAAGGGGACAATTTAAATCAGCATAATTCACAATAGCAAGTAGCTTATACGTCCATCAACAGCTGAATGGATAGAGAAAATGTGATATTACCGATGGTGGAGTATTATTCTACCAGAAAGTATAAACTTAAGTCATGTGTAGGAAAATGGGTATATTTTGAGACCACAATATTAAGTTAAATAAATCAGGCACACAAGCTTAACTACCATATGGTTTCTCTCTTATGAGAAACCTTGATAAATAAAGAACAAACTAAAGATAGATACGAGGAAATAGTGAGATAAATCTTTTGCATATGGAAAGGGGATGAAGAAATGGAGGGAAGAGGGCAGAAGAGGACAGGAAGTGAATATGAAGGGTTATGTAGATGTCCCAGTTGTCCATGAGAAATATGATCATTATGGGCCCGAGGATTTAGCTCAGTGGTTCTGGCGCCTGTCTTGCAAGCGCAAGGACATGGGTTTGATCCTCGGTAACCACATACAGTACTGGGCGTGGAGACTCACGCCCAGCAGCAATGAGCACCACATACCACAGTGCCGGGCATGATGGCTCACGCCTGTAATCCCAGCACTCGGGAGGCAGAGGCAGGAGGATTGCTGTGATGTGAGTTGGAGGCTGAGTTCAGGGCCAGCCTGAACCACAAAGGGAGACCGTGTCTAAAAAAAAAAAAAGAAAAGAAAAAAAGAAAAAAGAAATATGATCATTATGTGCTACACACACTTGGGCTGTGCCCACATCTTCCTGAAGGAGATGGGCTGCTCTGGATGCGGAACCACTGAGCTAACTCCCCGGCCCTGTCCTCTTAATTTTTAATGAAACATGGAAATTATTTAATCCTTGAAAACTGACAGGAATGCACCAAACACAATTTACTGCTATATCTCAAAGATTTAATCCCCTGATGTGTATTTCCTTGGGGGTTGAAGATCTGACTTATATGCCTTCTTTTCCTGAAATGGCCCAGTTTTCTACCAAAGGACACCACTTATGGATTGAGTACTACTACTGGTGGAATAATGCCTGTGGAATTCAGGCACTGATGTCCACTGTAGGGGAAATTTTTTAGTAAATTTGTCAAAAAACATAATTAAAACTATTAAAAACAGTTGAAAATTGATGAGTATTGATCATAAGTATTCTTATCACACAAAAAGATATATAAGTTAATGCATTTTTTAACTGCATCAATTTGGCTACCCTACCGTGTATGCCAATTTCAAAATATCACATTGTACCCCAGAAATATATACAACTTCTGTCAACTAAAAAACACTCCTCCAGTATAACTGAAACCTTGTACCTTTTGGCCAGCATCTCCCATCCCAACCTGCCCAGATTCTGACCACCACCCTGCTCTCCACTATGAGCTCATCTTTTCTAGATTCTAGCTACAAGGGAGATCATGTGCGACAGTCATCCCTCACAATGCCTGGGGCCCTGATTTCAGAAACTCTGCAGATACCAAAACCAGAAGATACTCAAGTCTGACCTAGAACCTGCTGTAGTATTTGTGTATAATCCGTACCACTTTACCTTAGGCTTTAAACTATCTCTAGATGATTTACAATTTCTAATATAATATACATGCCATGTAAGTAACTGTTGTGCTACATTGTTCAAGGAATAATAACAAAGACAACAATCCATACATGTTTGGTATAGATGTGATTATTCTCCCAAACACTTTCTGTCTGTGGTGGCTGAACTTGTGCTGCTGGAACTGGCAGCTGTAGAGGCCCCACTATTTGCCTTTCTGTGCTAAGGTCAGTGTGTCTTGCCTTCCATCTACCATATGTCTGCAAATGACCAACGGATGAGGTCTTTTAAAGAAAGGTCTAAAACATGACAGGCTCATTTACCCACTTCAAGACCAATTTCAAAGAACATGTCCCACGTTCTGCTGTTTGCATCACTGCCTGTCGGGGCCAGCCAAGTGGGTAGCCAGGGGTGGAGCCTGATCACTGGGGCTACTTGGGGTTTCCTCTCTGGTCCCCAGGAGCTGGGGCCATGAGAACCCCTGCTGCATGATATTCCCATGCTCCGGGGTTGGGCACAGCCACCTCAAGTGAGAAAGGCGTTGGGTCACACAGATCTGCTGGCTCTCGGTGTGCTCTGCCAGCTCCCAGCCCTGAGATTCATGCATTTTACCCAGTTCCTCCTTGCCTGTTCCCTACCTGGGCTGGTGCCGAGAGCCTCTGCTGCTGTTGTCAGGGTGAGGTGGGGTCAAACCACAGAGAATACTGGCCTGGCTGGCCTTGTGAGACAAGGCACAGCCTTAGTTTCCGCTCTTGGGCCTAGGAGATGCTGCCAAAAGAAACCTGGACACAGGCTGGATGAGAGGAACAAGATTCCCAGGCCTCACCAGCCAGAGCAGGAAGTTAGCTGGGGTTCTGCCTGTTAGCTGAGCAAACAATGCATTCTCAAGGAAGATGTGATGAGGTCCCAGCTCAGTATATGAAGGCTTCTGCATCAGGCTCTGGAAGTTCGCTGCAGGTCCTGGGAGCACCCACCGATCCTATCCTGCCATGAAGCTCACCACAACCTTCCTGGTGCTCTGCATGGGTCTGCTCGGCCATTTCGGTGAGTGCTCCTGAGGCCTAGCTACAAGAGGCAGTTGCCGTCAGCACTGCTCTCCCCGTTCCTTCTCCTGCTGATTCTGGCCTGTGGCCTCTGAACCCAGGGCACCAGGGTTGGTCTTTGCAGTTTCAATTCAGGGCCCCTCAAAGGTTTCCTGTCTCTCACTCCTTCCTGTGGCCTTTCAGGCCCTCTGGGGTCAGCTGAGAGGCCTGCTCTCAGCCTCTTCCCACATCCTGCTCACCCCATGCACATGCCAGGACTGGTTTGGGAACACTCATCTGTTCTCTGCCTGGTGAGTGTCCACTCACTCTTCAAGGTACAAAGTAAGTGTGCTTTTTAAAAAAGCCTTACCCTCCAGCCTGCACAAAGATCAGCTTCCCCTTCCTGCAGCCACATGCCACCTCCTTTGGCATCTTCAGCCTTCTCATGGGGCCATGGCTTTGCTTCCGTGCCGCTTCTCCCCACTCTGTCCTCCAGACTCTTCATGGGGTAGCCGTCAGTGAGCGGGTAGGTGGGTGGCTTGGGCCGTGCCCACATCTTCCTGAAGGAGATGGGCTGCTCTGGATGCAGATGTGTGATTCTATCCTTCTGTGTGCCGGCAGGTGATGCCTTCTTTGTGGATTCCCTGGCTAAGCCCGTGGCCGAACCCATAGCTGCCCTGGCCCCTGCTGCAGAGGCTGTGGCTGGAGCTGTGCCCAAGCTCCCTCTGCCCTTCAATCCCCTGAAATTCATGCTGGCCAGCCTGGGCATCCCAGTGGAGCACCTCATAGAGGGTTCTAGGAAGTGTGTCACTGAGCTGGGTCCGGAGGCTGTGGGAGCTGTGAAGACACTGCTGGTAATAGCACCCTACCCCACTGCATGGGCGTTACTCTCTTGCCATCCCAGCCCTAGGCAGGGAGACCCTATTTGTCCAAGAAACCCACCACTGAGAGAAGCTTGGGGTCTTCTTTGCCTATGAATGGGGTTGACCATATTTGAATTGCTGAGGGCTGTGGAAAGTCCAGAGTAGAGAGGAGGTACATGGTGCACCCCTCACTGGGAGTGGCCAGTGGGCTGTGGCACAAGTGCCAGGATCTACTCCACCCACTCCCCCTTGGAGAGCACCTGAGCTTGCTTTCTAGTCTGGGTGACCTTGTGCAGTCAGCATGGGTCCCGCCTCAGCGCCCTCTGGCTGCGGGAGGGACGCGCTCGCGCTTGGCTCTTCCAGGCGGCCCTGACTTTCTTTGGCTGAGAGAAGAGTGGATGGAGTGCCCTCAGGACGAGCTGCTGACCACCTGAAAGGACTGGAGACCCTGCTTCCATCCTGACTCCCCTACCTCCCGTAATAAACATGGCCAAGCTTTGCAGGGGATGTTTTCTTGCCTAAAAGCCAAGCCTCATGGGGGCCAAAAGCACCCTACACCAGAGTAAGCAGGACATGTGCGAATGCACGTGAATGGGTGTTCGGTTTTGGCAGGTGCTGTAGAGTCAGAGATTAAGAGTGATGGGGACTGAGTTCAAATAGAGGTGAAAACTAACTTAGGAAATTTTTCCCATTGTCCTCTTTTTTTTTTAGGTTTTTTGAGACAGGGTCTCGCTTTGTGGTTCAGGCTGGCCCTGAGCTCAGCCTCAAACTCGCATCACAGCAATCCTCCTGCCTCTGCCTCCCGAGTGCTGGGATGACAGGCGTGAGCCACCACGCCCGGCACTGTGGTGTGTGGTACTGATTGCTGGTGGGTGTGGGTCTCCACACCCAGTATTGTTATGTGGTTACCAGGGAATCGAATCCGGGTCCTTGCGCTTGCGAGACAGGCGCCGGAACCACTGAGCTAACTCCCCGGCCCTGTCCTCTTAATTTTTAATGAAACATGGAAATTATTTAATCCTTGAAAACTGACAGGAATGCACCAAACACAATTTACTGCTATATCTCAAAGATTTAATCCCCTGATGTGTATTTCCTTGGGGGTTGAAGATCTGACTTATATGCCTTCTTTTCCTGAAATGGCCCAGTTTTCTACCAAAGGACATCACTTATGGATTGAGTACTACTACTGGTGGAATAGTGCCTGTGGAATTCAGGCACTGATGTCCACTGTAGGGGAAATTTTTTAGTAAATTTGTCAAAAAACATAATTAACTCCATATTGTGTTTCTTGAGAAAAGCTTTTCTACTTTACACCAAAACATAAACCTGGCTTTTTTCTGCCCAATTTTGATAAGTCTCTAAATAGAGACTTACTTTTGTGTGTGTAACACATTAATGAGTTCACAAATGGGGACACGAGGAAGGAAGCTACTTGAGTGCAGTTTAAGTCTGAATGTGATTACCAACACGTTGCTCAAAAGATTGTTAAGGATGTCTGATGGGGAAGGTGGTGTACACAAAGAACCTGAGGCCAGCCTGGGCTACACAGTGAGTCAAGGACAACCTGAACTGCTTAGTGAGACTACATCTAAAAACAAAAACAAAACAAAAACATGCGGCCCTATATTCAACAGTGAATTCCGGGCTGTTTTCTCCTTTTCATCCTATTCTGTCCAGCAGGGTTAGGGTTAGAGGCCAACTCCTTTAATGTGTGTGTGGCTCGACTGTATCGCCTCACAAACGATTTCTGGTTGTAAATCAAATTCACTCATAAGCCAACAGTCTTATATATAGTACACCTGGTTCATACACCTGCCACCCTGAAGACCTTACACCATCCTATTTCAATACATCTGGTGGAGTTCCCAGGCCCCTCTGCTTATTATCTAAATACTGCAGATAAAATTGTATGAGAAACCAATCTGACAAGGAGTAGGTTCCCCTTTCCTAACTCACAACACACGACAGCGGAGATGTTATTTTACCTTCCTCAATAGACGGTGAGGACTGTCCTCTTATCCATGTGCCCTATGGCTATTACGTTCATGTGCTGTAATACACTGATGTGCCTGACAAGTTGCCCTGGTCAAAGCCAGTCCTGACGGTTCTGATGCCACCCGATGGTGTAACTGTTCTTGCCTTCTACCACAAGAGGGTAGTCTTGATCTACACAACAAGCCTTTCAACCACGACTACAGTGGGAAACCGGGGTCAGCCCGTTTTCTACCCAGACATTCGTAGTAATGAGAGCACAGGAATCAAAAATAAAAGAGAGGGCAGACACAGAAAAAAAAAGGAGAAAAATTAAGAAATAGAAAAGAAAAAAAGAGTGATAAAAGAAAAAAACACCCAACAATAGAAAAAAAAATTCAATACCAAAAGGTCTTTCCTTCAAGGTGTGCACCTGCGGTCTCTGGAGACGATATGGCCAGTAGCACGCACTTTGGAGTTCATTAGTCATAAGGAAATAGCCACTGTAGAACACTGGCTTCTAACTGCAGTGACTGCCTGAATTTAGCTCAACTCCTGCAGGGTCGAAAGTACAGCTGCCCTTCCCCTGAAGTGAGCCCAGGGTCCTGTAGGTGACGCTAGCCTCGGAATCTCACCAGAGGCTGGGGGCCCCTTCATTATGGCCCACAGGGAGCTGGAACGCTGGGACACGATGCGGCCACCTGGAGGACAGAAGGCTGGAACTGCGGGGAGTCGGTAGGGCAGTCCTGCACCTGGCGGTCGTCAGGGGGACTCCCTTTTCTCTGCTGCCACGAAGCTGGGCCGGTCCTCAACCCCTTGGGATTGTAAGGTCAAAAATCAAGGACAGGTCTCAACTATTAGAAGAAAAAGTAGTAGGCCTAAGTTTCTAATTCTCATTTCCCGTAAAGGCCCTCCCATTCAAAAAGAGATAATAACTAACTAAAAATCCTAACTATGAGGAAGTTAAAAACCACAGACAGTGTAATGAGGTCAGCCCACCATAAGGTTAAAGGACAGCTTGCAAGACCAATAAAGTAAAGACACCTGGTCTTAAGTTTAAAACATAGCCAATAGATTCAAAAGTTAGCTCGCTAAGCCAATGAAATGAAGACCCCTTGCTTAAGCTAGAAATCGAGTATAAAAGTTGTAAAATTCTGTAGCCCGGGGCCGCCCTTTCCCGCGTGTTAGGACCGTCCCAGCGCTGGCCCCAGAATAAACCGCTTGCCGTTGCATCGCTATCCTGACTGCGAGTCTCTCTGGGGTGCGTCTCCCGGGAGGCTCCGTGCGAGCCTAATAGGATGGTGGGTGGAACTTCCTTGCTTCATCAGGCTGGGTCTTGGGGGCCCACTTTCTATTTTCTTTCTTTCTTTCTTTTTTTTTCCTATGAGCTGTTATATTCGGGTTTGGGAATGATAAATTACAGGAGGCACTGTTTCTTTGCTTCCACCACTCCGCCATCTTCCCGGAAGTCACCGGGCTTTCAGCTATTGACAGCATACTTCTGCCCCTTGACCCGCTGGCGGTGTATCCGTACTGACACTCCTGAGTCAAAGTTCCACCAGTGGACACAGGGTGACAGCATTCCTTTCATCATAACCCTTAAAACACTTAGGAAAGAATCCCAGAATTTCACAAAGCGGCAAGGATCATAAGTTTGTATTTCAAAACAGGGGAAATATTTTGAGGGGAATTAATGTCTTTTACTGTAGTAAACTGGAGGGGGAAAAAAACCCTAACGTTCACTGTACATTTTGATCAATGTCCTATACCAAAAAGAATCACTTAGTGTTTTTTGTTTTGTTTTTGAGACAGGGTCTTCCTTTGTGGTTCAGGCTGGCCCTGAACTCAGCCTCCAACTCACATCACAGCAATCCTCCTGCCTCTGCCTCCCGAGTGCTGGGATGACAGGCGTGAGCCACCACGCCCGGCACTGTGGTATGTGGTACTGGTTGCTGCTGGGGTGAGTCTCCACGCCCAGTATGGTATGTGGTTACCGGTCGTTGAACCTGGGCCCTTGCGCTTGCAAGACAGGCGCCGGAACCACTGAGCTAAATCCCCCACCCATCGTTTAGCATTTTTGAAGCAGTCTTTGAAATACCTTTTCCTGATTTTGCTATAAGGATGTTATTGGACTCGCTATAAATTTTAGAAATTTTTGAACAAAATTACAAAATAAAAATAGAAAAAGGGTGTTAGTTCTTGGTCTGCCCCCTCAAAAAATGTGTACATGCTCCAGGAAAATAAAAATAGGTTTTCCAATGGCTGGTGTTACCTTTGTATAGAAGTCCCACAAGGATGTCAGCGACACCCCACCGCTGCGGCCCTTGAAGGAGAAACTGAAAACACACATGTGGCATCTCAGAGACCAGGGCAGCCCAAGCACCAGTTTGCTGTGCTAGTAAATGTCTGCAGGCTCACAGCCAGCACTGAGCACCCTTGCCACTGCACAAGCCAAAGGTGACTTCCATTTACCTCATGGTGTCTCAGTGCAGTTACTACTAAATATGTGTGCAAGTTTCTGTTCTCCTGAGGTATGTCTGTTATTTTGGGGGACAGACTCTATGCTAGGTAGAACTGATCACAGGTCTGGGCCTCTCTTTCACTAAGGTTTCTTTCTTACTAATTCAAGCTCTTTATTTTCTATACATCTATTTTATTCTTAAATCAGTTTTAGTAGTTTCTTTCCAGTTTTCCCTGTTGGTTTATACAATCTAATCCAGTGACATACAGTTGCCCACAGTATTCCACAGTAACACTTACGTTAGAAATTTAGTCAGCGTCCCTCTTCGCTCTGTATTTTTCCTCCTGGCCCTTCAGCCTACTGAAGACTCATGAATTTTGTTCTTATTTCCAAATAACCAACTTTTGGTTTTGATTTTCTACTGTCTATCCCAGGACTATCTCATCTTACTATTTCCCTCATATCCTTTGTTTTGGGCTTGATTTCAGGTTTCTACTATACGATGGAATGCTAGGTTAGCAAACGTGTAGGTCTTTATAATTTTCCTTTTAAGCACTGCTCTCTACCCCATCTTGGCATTTTATCTTTTCATTTAGTTCAAAAAAACCTAACTTTTTTTTAATTCATCAGTTATTTAGAAGTGTTGACTGCCATATTTTTCTAAAATACCTCACTGATTAAAGCACTTTTGACTTCAGTGCTTCAAACATTTTTTGTTGTTGCTTTTTTGAGACAGGGTCTTCCTTTGTAGTTCAGGCTGGCCCTGAGCTCACTTTGTAGCTCAGGATTGTATCACACTCAGCAATCCTCCTGTCTCTGTCTCCCGAATGCTGGGATTACAGACGTGAGCCACCACACCTGGCACTGTGGTATGCGGTTAATGGGCATCAAACTCAGGACCTTGTGCTTGCTAGGCAGGCACCCGGCCCACTGAGCTAAATCTCCAGCCCACTTGAGACTTTTTAAAAAGAGTAGCATACTACCTACAGTGGAAAATATTGTGTAGAATTGAGGGGAAAAAAATGTGTATCTTGGTCTTAGGTAGTGTCTAAATACTGATTGTATTGTTAGATCTCCTATCCTTCCCTCTTGCTTTATCCGTTGACAGCAAGCATTGCCTACTTCTCCCTGCTAGTCTGCAGTTTGCTTCATGTGGTTTCAGACTCTTTTATTTGGTATTAATTATAAAATACCTGTATTTCTAGTAGTATTTCCCCCCTTGCTCTTTCTCTGATCTTAACATAATCACTCTAATTTAGCTTTTTTTGTTCTATTTTTGATACAGGACCTTGCTATCTATGTAGTCCAAGCCGGCTCAGAACTCCCTATGCAACCACTGACCTTGAACTTAAAGGGATTCTCCTGCTTCCTGAATGCTGGGAATTACAGGTGTGCACCACTTTGCCCAGCTTTCAATTTACTAGAATTTGTCTGAATACCTTTTCCAATCCTTTTACTGTCATCTGTTGAGCCTTTGTACCTGAAATGTATCTCCTGTAGACTAGTTTTAATCCAGAATGTCTCGAGATGTGACTGTTTAACTCATTTATTATATAGTATATGTGAAATTGTTAGGTTTGCCTTACACTTTACGTATTTTGCTTTGTTACAACTTGGCAATAAATGAGTTTTAGGTTGCAGTGCAGGTACTCCTCTCTAAAAGGTTCTCCAGGACTGGGCTAGTCGCAGGAAATGCCACATCAGAGTTTACCCTGGTAAAAATGAGCAGTGATTACAAAAAACTCACCTGTCTTTTTCTTCCCCATTAAAATAAGAATTGAGGTTCTTACTAATCTACCTCCTAAACATTTCAAACTCCCCTCCTTTCTAATGACTGCCCTGCATGCTTTCCTCAGCTTATTATTTCAGTTGAACCACACGAGAAGCCAACTGACTAGTGTGACACCAACTGAACTTCATTTTTTACCTACCCTCCACACTGCTGCTGAAACTCTGTAGGAAAAAAACAAAACTGGTAAAGTTACTTCCATTTAAAACTGTGCGGCTCTTCACACTACCTACAGGATGAAGTCCCAACCTCCACCCCCCACACTCCACCGCACTGCCCCTCTAGATCTGCATGTTCTCAGTATGTCCCATTTATACCTCTAATATTCATCCTGAAACAAGTTACTGATCCTTCAAACCACAGTATGCAGATTACTCCAATGTGCAGACCAAGTAGAGAGCTATTCCCTACACACAGGTGTACCTTTAACACTGTCCTGATCTGCAATGAACAAGGCACAGGGATCTATAAATCTCTACTTTAAACTACGTGTAACACCTACAATTTTGAATGTTTCAACTTTAAACGTGTTGATCAGTGTGCTATCAAAAGAGGTGGTATAATAATCCTTACCAAAATTAATCTATTTATGTACTCCTCTGCTATTTTAGATTCTCTTTGCTACTAAAACTAAAAAGCATCAAAGAGTCCTTGAAGGTCAATTCAGGTCAAACTGATAAACAAAATAGCTCAAAGATCCAACTTCTTTAGTGTTTGGGGGTATATTAGTGATTTGAAGTTGGCAGTTCAAAGTAAATGAGAATCTCCTTATACTTTATGATTAGATGTTTCACGTGCTAAAGGAACTACAGGAATTGTTTGTAAGCTACCCTGTACTCCAGTAATATGCCCATTTCTCTCCCTACATCAGTTTACTCATCTGAAGAAGTGACTTAGAATACTACTTGGGCCAAGTTTACTTATGGAAATATTTGACAAATCTCACTAAAATTCTACCAAAAGCTACTATTTACACAAGATTATTCTAAAATATAACCTATTATACTGTTTGTATAACATTTATGAAAGCTTATTTTAAAATCCTTTACATTTGAATACCTAAGTAGTTCAAAATAAGGGACCCCAGGGTACAGAAGACCCGGTTACCTATAAACCGGAAACATTACGCTGAGTGTTTCAGTTCACACCTCCTTAGGCATCTGCTTATTCTTCTGAACAACACTAGTTAGAACTTAAGAAGTAACACAGTAAACGTAGTTCATTAACTTTTTATGTTTTAGACAATTAAATGGAACAACACTCCTGTTATATAGGCAAAATTAGAAATTAAGGATGTAGTACATGCCTACTTTATAAAACCGCACATTGGAAAACATTCTCTAAATTTTCTTTTTGAATGATTTTTCTAGCATTTACGTAAAATTTACATTTGTTTGTCATAGAAATAGGTTCTAAAAAGCAAGTAAATCCCTTTCTCCCCTCAACTATAAGCCCACATGAGGCCTGGAAGTCAACATATTTATAAAGCTCACATATACAATAAAATACATACATGTGTAAAATTTTAATAAACCAGTATAACCCCAATATATTTGCTTTTTATTAAAATTTTTATATAAAATATGTCCACTTTCTTCCAAAAGACAGAAGACACAGGAGTCCTTCTCTTCCCTCGAGGTATATGGAAACAACACTCCTAAATGTTTAAGGACTGTCAGGTACGTAACATAAAACTGAACTCTGGCAAAGATATGTGTTATACAAAATAACAGCCAAGAAGGAAATATATACGTTTTTACACCATTTCCCCATACCATGGCCCTGTTCCCTTTCATTCTTTCCTATGAAAGGGTCAGTTATAAAACCTGTCCAGAGTACTCAGTATTTTTTACATGTGGTCCAAGGATTAACACTGATTTTTCTCAAACCTCAGTACTATAGCTGTACAAATTACACTTTAAAATATTTGAAACAGATATTGAATTTATTGGTTGGCTATGAGTAGGAAAATACATTGGTAAAGAAAAGAGACCCTGTATATAAATATAATACTAGCTAGTTACAATTTGACCAAGGTTCCACTGAAAAGAAGAGTAAAAGCCCTTGTCACCATCAGTCCATACGTGTAACACTTATCAAACAGCTGCCTAGGCAAATGTGACATTCTTTCAGCTTAGAGCAGGTAATGTGCTGGGTTTTATTACACAAATGGTAAACAAGAGTTAGTCCAGTGCATTATACAATATAATGTACTGTGAATAAAGACTAGATACTCTATTTTAGACACTATACCAACATACCAGTTTTTAAATTTTACATAACCGAAAGAAGAACAAAGTAAATATCAAATACTGTTTGTGAATGGGGGAAGAGACCCTCGTGTTCTTTGAATTATCTACAACAGCTACGCTCGGTGTTCTGATTTTGGCAGGACTAGGGATTGAACCCAATATCTTTGCAGCAAGCTACATCCACAGCCAATTTATTTTAAACAGGGGTTTCTTGAAGGATTAAATTGCTCAGGTAAGGCTCAAACCTGTGATGCTCCCGCCTGCCTCAGCCTTCCAGAGTGCTGGGATTACAGGCATGCACAATCAGATCTGGCTTTGAGTCATTAAAAGCTCAAAGGGTTTCTAACTTTTTGTTTTAGCTTGGCCTTTGTGTAACATGACTCCCAAACCTTAAAAAGTCATGACCGAAACTAATTCCGTAAGTCTGAATAGCAAAAAAAGTGGAACTCTAAAACTTGCATGTTATCAAAAACCAAATGTCAGAATGTCTTTTTTTGTTTTTTTTTTTTTTTTGAGACAGAGTCTCACTTTGTAGTTCAGGCTGGCCCTGAGCTCAGCCTCAAACTCACATCACAGCAATCCTCCTGCCTCTGCCTCCCGAGTGCTGGGATTATAGGTGTGAGCCACCATGCCCAGCACTATGGTATGTGGTACTGGTTGCTGCTGGGTATGAGTCTCCATATCCAATATTGTACGTGGCTACCGGGGGATCGAACCCGGGCCCTTGAGCTTGCAAGACAGGCGCCAGAACCACAGAGCTAAATCCCCGGCCCTGTCAGAATGTCTTTGAAACTGTAATTTCAATATTTAGGAGAACATGCCATCCAACTTACTGATATCCTTACATTTCTAAGTGCTAACCCAAAGTTCTCCTGGTTGCACCCAGTCAAAATTACAAGTGAAAACCCACTTCTTGGAGATTTTTTTTTGCCTATCTCCTGGGACTATTAAAGTTGCAATCAAGAATTTACTTCTACAACTTTAAATTATGCCATAAATTAATTTTGATGATTATTTAAATTCTCAAAGCATAAATTACCACTAATATGGTGAAATGTACTCGAGATTTATAACAAGAATTTGAGTGCTTCCAAATTTCTCATCTTTAGACCAGAAAACGCATCCCAAATTTTCTGTAGAACATTCCTCAGATGATTTTTCCAGCAAGAACACTAAATTATGGCAATACAATACACCTGTTACAGAATTTTTGTAAAATAATCTACAATGTGAAAGCAAACTAGCTTCTACCGCATTTAAGGAATATGGATTATTGGAAATTATTCAGGACACAAAAAATATCTAGAACTCTTGCTTAATGAAAGTATCATAAGTCTATTTTGGTGTGAATGTTTATCCTCTATAGGCTCAAAGTATTTCTTTTTCTTGTAAAGTTTACAGTTGTAAATCTGCACTCTTGGTTTAATTTTAACATATCTATGTAAGGTGGAAAAGCATTTTGAACTGACTCACAGATGCAGGGTACCTAGAAGAGGAAAAAAACAAGCATTTGCAAGATACCACAGGCCGTTACATCTTAGTACGCAGCCCCAAATCTCAAATATACTGTAGATGGTAACAAACACAGATGAAAACATTTTGTGTAAAGCTCACACTTTTAGCATCTAACAAACGCAGTCTAGTTTCAGCATCTATGAAAAGAATTATCTTCATCAACAAGTACAGAACAAGTAAGTGTTCGTCCCTCCCATCCACAAAGCTCTCTGGACCTGTCAGAGAGCTACTTCAGTCAACCAGCCCCAGCTCGCCTCACTAAAAACTGTCACGGTGCTCATACAACACAGTGTTTAGGACAAATGAGGAAACACTTTTATTCTCATTTAATAAAAGATAAAACAAAAAACACCATAAGAAGCCATAAACTGGTTCTACATCAGTAATACCAGCTTTCCAATGTACTGATCATAAACTAATGTGTTTGGTGTCAGCACAATTTAAAAAGTGCCCTCCCCAATTATAACAATTTTTTTTAAAACTTAAACAAAAACCAAAAACCACACACACACACACACACACACACACACACACACACACACAACACAACACAAAAACCCTTAAAGGAAAAACCAGGTCCAAGACAATTCAAGATGAAAACATTTTGGGAGAATTCCTTAAAAAGAAAGAAAAAAAAATCATTTATTTAAAGAGTATTGTAATTTTATTTTCTCTTAAGAGCAGAATAAGCACATTTAGTGCTCAACATTTTTCATAAAATTTTAAGTCATCCAAAATGACTCACTCTCTGTATAAAAACTGTTAATAACAATCAACGATTTTTTTAATGCTCATATGGTGTCCTTTTGCTCCCCTGCCTGCAGTTGAAACAAAAGCAGACCAAACACCCTCTGAATTCATTCGATTTTTTTCAGAAGAATGAATGACTGAGAACAAAATATATACAAGTTAACTCTGCAAAGTTAAAGCTGGCTCTAATCTCTAATCTACTAATGGCACTATGGGCAAAACACAGGGTACACCATAACTTTTATCTTGGTTAACATTTGACAATGACTTGGTCACTTTAAAAATGATCTGAAGAAATGTCTTAGGGACCCGTTTTGGAAATGCATCTAATTTATACTGCTTCATAAACAGAAAATTAGTTTTTATTTAAAAAGGAATGATTTTAAAAGAAAATCTAACAGAACAGGGACTACTTGGGTAACTAAAAAAAAAATTCACATGATAGTAGTATTTTGAGTGACAAATAGCACTGTGCAATGACACCAAGAAGCAGTGCGTGGGTCAAGTGAGCAAAAACCTGAACTATGAACATTTTCCAAAATATGATATTCAATGCTTCACAATGGGAAAAAAAGCCACAGCCCATACAAAAGCATTTTCATAAAATTCTCACAAATGTTAAACAATATTTTAAAAATATAAAAGAGGATGCACAGATTTTCTCTGCATGCACAGGTAGTGCTTGGTGAGAACAAATTTAGGCAGGCACAGTAGAGAAAGGACAGGAAGTATCTCAAGAAGTTAAGAAGCTGTACCCCTAAGCAGCTGTAATCTTTTAAACTTAAAAATGTTAAAAGATTTAAAAATATCAGAATGTAAATACATCAACCATCACATTCAGTTCATAAATGCCTATGAATTACTTATTGTTCAGCTTATCTGTCCTAGTAAGATAGTTCTTATAAAAACTGACTTGAGGAATTCATCAATAAGTTGCCTCTGGTCCAAGAAAATGTCCTATGATTTAAGCAGACTTAAGATTTAAAGAGCAATGTTCTTAATTAAAAAATAAAGTAGTACAAAAGGGCTACAAAAACCCTAACAGTGCAAATAATTGCAGAGAAAGTCTGTTGCAATTCTTTTACAAGCTGGCCTTCAGAACACAGAAAAGAGGTAAAAAAATTTAGCCTTAGTTTATAATACAACTTTTTTCAAATTTGATATTTAGTATAAAATTTCATAAATCAGATCTTCTGTGGGTCATATACAATCATAACGGTTAAATTCAAATTCTATATTTTACAAATAAATCTGAAAAAGGGTGTAAAGTCTGGGAGAACGGTCTCTGGATGTTACTACTGGCCTCAAAAAAGTAGTGCTACAGATTTCTGTGCAAAGAGAGTATGTTGTTTCTATATTTTCCTATTTCAAGGCATGAAAATATTATATTGGACAGAAGAAACAGGAAAATGACGTAACAAATTAAAGATAGGTGTAAACACACCAATCCCTGTCTAGCAGTATATAAAGCATATTGGGCTCAGAATTTGTCTGTTGCTAGCACCTGGCTTTCAAACTATGTCCTTTTATCAAACGATCAAATCAAAAATTCAAATCATCATTGAGAAAAAGCTCCAGCCACATCTCATCCTCTATATTCAGATTTTCATGAGTGTACAAGTAGAACTGAGGTTGTCCCCTGAAGGTACTTGACTACCTCCTGCCAGAAAGGTGAATGCCGTTAACTTGGGGCAGGAAAGGCAGTAAGAGCTCCAGTTGTGCAAAAAGTGAGAAGTGGTCAGAGGGGATGAGTGGGTGTGGGCAGCCACTGATATTGTTCTCGACTAGCCAATGGTGGTCCAGAGGTCCCAAGATGCCTAAAGTGTTCAGCTGAGGTTTGGAATAGAAGATGTAGTCAATTATACCCTGAAAAACAAGGGAAGGAAAAAAAAAAAGACCTCATGTGAGATAAAACTTAAATACAGTGTTTTAAAACCCATTCTTAGTTATATTTGGTAAACAAAAGAAACTAGCTTTTAGAAAGTCGTACAACAACAACAAAAAAATGGCCCCACAAATGTCAAAGTCACCCAAATGAAGCATTCTTCCTATCTGCATCATTACCAAACCTTTTATGAGAGGTTAAAGACCTTTCATGACCCTGACTCTGCTTCTCTTTGCTAACATTATGTGCCACTTTCCCTGACTCACCACCCTAACACGATACTAGCTTTCTGAGAGGTGGGGTGAGAAAAGCATCTATCTTTTAGATGCTAAGTTCCTTCAAGCCCCAGGACCTAAACATAGGCTCTTCTACCTGAAATACTTTCTAACATCTGCCCTGTGGTTAGTTCCTTCTCACTCTTCAAATGACAGATTGAATCATTTTCCTGCTCCAATCTTTATACATCCAACCACTCATTCTCTTCCCAAGGTATGATTACACACTTATTTGTGTGGATGAGGCTTGCTTTGGTTTTGATGCTGAACATTCCTGATGATTCATGTGTTAAAGGCTTTGCACCCAGGATGGCACTACTAGAAGGTGCTGCAAACTTTTAGAAGGTAGAGCACAGCACCTTACTTCATTGGAGCAGGTCTTAAGACTATGGAACCCAGCCCTCCTTTTCTCTGTCTTTGCCACTCTGACAATGAGGTAATAAGTTTGTTCCACATGCACTCCTACCATGAGGGACCCAGAGAAATCGTACAGTGGAAACTCCATAACCATGACCCAAAATAAGACTTTCTCCTTGTAGGTAAACTAACTCAAATGTTTTGCTGTAGAACTTGACCAATATAAAATCTGTCTCCCACTAGACTATAACCAACTAACGGGAGGATTATTTCCACCTGCCTTGTACATTCTTCCAGCAGCCCAGAGCTCCAGCTAGCACACAGTTGCAGATCTGCTGGCTTTGCCCCTTTGTAATTCAGCCCCTCTCCTTCACATGCTTTTAGCCAAAGGTACTATTGTATATTCAAATGTCTTCTTTCTGTCTTGCTATCAGCAACAGAATCAAGAGGAAAATACCCAACCCTCACTCCAACCTTTGCATAAAATGGTGAAACACAGGTGATCATTTCTGTGCTTTTTAAGGTGTAAGAGCTCCCAAGACATCACCTAAACTCTTATTTATAGTCTAATAGACAATCTAACATGGTATGTATTTTTCCAGCAGTTTAGAAACAGAAACTGGAGTTTAACAGAACAGAAATACAAGTTACTAAAGACTTCTGATCAAAATAAAAAGACAACTCTTAAGTTATCATTGGCATAAAAAAATGAGTCATTAGCCAGAGATTTAGCTCAGTGGTTCTGGTGCCTGCCTTGCAAGTGCAAGGGCCAGGATTTGATCCCCAGCAACCACATACAACAATGTCGGGCGTAGAGACTCACACCCACCAGCAATCAGAACCACATACCACAGTGGTGTGCGTGGTGGCTCACGCCTGTAATCCCAGCACTTGGGAGGCATAGGCAGGAAGATTGCTGTGAGTTCAAGGCTGAGCTCAGGGCTAGCCTGAACTACAAGAGGAAGAATTTGTCTCAAAAAAAAAAAAAGTCATTAACAAAAGGTCCCACACTATATGATACACTATATAAGGCAGCACATAAATGTATTTTAGAAATATTCAAGAAAATATACACCACATTTTGGCACTAAAAAGTATACAGATTTAGCTAAGGTAAAGTACACGTAGAGTTTTCACTGTTACCACACAAGCAAATTAGGTATTACAGTACTGTACAACCAATTGAAAACATACAAGAAACTGCCCTCAAAATATGAAAACTAATTTAGGAATTGATTTACTTTCATTATTTCATCTTGACTTCTCACTGTGGAAAATAAGGACATGACAGAAATCAGAAGGAATTCTACAGATTAATAAAAGAATACAGCTGTCAATGAATTTAGGGGTGTTTAATTCCTGTCTGAATACATATCCCCATTTTAGTGTATGTGTTGCCGAAGTGAGCACACATACCCACATTTTAAAGACTAATCCATCATAAGACACACCTTGAAATCAAAAGTGTAATTCGTGTAAGGCATCAGGCCACTCTCATAGGCACTCTTTAACTTGAAACCATGGGTGATCCTGCCATTGGTCATTCCATTCTTTCCATTACAGCTGAAGTTCATAAGACTTTCATTATATCTGAGTTCTTTAAAGTCTTTGTGATTTGTTTCTACTCCACCTGTGCTCAAATATTCTACAACACCTAAAATGAAGAGACATATGCATTTATCACTGTCAAGTGTAATATACAGCAAATAAAATTTTAAAAGATCATGCAATAGTAATTTTTAAGATTTCTAATTCTAAAAAATTTTAAAGTAATTTTGCCAGAACTTGTCCAAATCTATTACATAGCTATAATCTTTAATCATTTAAAGCAGATATATCTTTCCTACTTATTCATCTTTTTGACTACACAATTCAGCTAGAGTATATTTATTAAACTAGATTGTTTTATATTTATTAAACTAGATTGTTTTATATTTATTAAACTAGATTGTTCTACTTTTCAAAAAAACTAAAGATAAATACCACAATCAACATCTTAGTACATACATTTCTGCTTATTCTAAATTATTTATAGGATATTTGATTCTAATCTTTGGATTTTATAGGTCACTTTATAATACTGCAAACTATAGAAGAGAATCTCACCAGTTACAGAGCAATTTCACCACCCTAGAAAGTATGTTTCCAATTTCTTAAGCACAAAATAATAGGGGTTGCCGGGCGTGGTGACTCACACCTATAATCCCAGCACTCAGGAAGCAGAGGCAGGAGGACTGCTGAGTTCTAGGCTGAATTCAGGACCAGACTGAACTACAAAGTGAGACCCTGCCTCAAAAAAACTAAAAACAAGCAAACAAAAACAGGGTCTCCAAATACATTTTTATTTAGCATGAATTTAGGATGATACAACCATGTACTTACTATCAACATACTGTGCTTCTGTTTCCTTGCCCCCCCCATATGGAAAGCATATAGAAAAATTATCAGAAATTAATAAATTCTTTCAGGATTAGTAATCCCCTGAAAGCTTGATGAGTTGGATGAAAGAAATATAGATCTAAGCAATACTTTCATTTTCCCTAAAAACAAATCTGAAGACATTTTCCTTCTTTGTGGCTCTTATCTATTGTGATGGCAATAATGCCCCGTCAATCCATCTGCCACAAAGGCAGGAATGTGAGTGCAACTATCCAAGTAAAGAGGAAGGTACTCCTGTGTGTACAAGAGTAAGAACAAAAAGCTAAAACACAAAGAGAACTATTTGCTATTACAGGGCGATGGTTTACTTGACATATTACTTACGTTAAAGCATATATTCAAGATTAAGTTTCTTTGTACTTTATAATTTTTTAAAAAACTAAAATGAGACTGTTCATTCATTTCATGGATTATGTTACGATCACATTCTTAACTGAGAATCTGTATGTGTACATAATATATCTTGACTTATTTTTCTCCCATTCCCCAGCCCTCCCATGAACCCCAAGCCCCCACATACATATCTGACAAGATTCTTGTTCTTTTTTTATTAAAATGACTTGAATGACTTGTGTAAACAAAGGATTTCAATTCTTATCTGAAGTGTATAAAAGAAATGTATTTTAAGGCCACAGATGTAGCTCAGTGGCACTATGCCTGCCTGGTAAGCACAAGGTCTTGGGTTGGATCCCTGGTTATCCCTCTCAAAAAACGTATTTTAAGATTGTGGCCAGGTATGGTGGCACACATCTGTAATCCCAGCATTTGGAGGCTGAGCAAGGAGGATCTCATCAAGTTTGAGGCCAGCCTGAGCTGCAAGTGAGTTCAAAGGCAAAATGAACTATATATATAGCAAGACCTTGTCTCGACAAACAAAAACCAAAGATCATGCAATACAGGATCGATCAAATTCTAAGTTCATTCTACCATACGCCAGAATCCTAAAAAAGTGGACATAGTAACTTTTTGGAATGTGGACTACATGATTTAGTATAGTAACTGTTATTTCAAGTTAGCAAACTCAATGTTCCTTTACCTATGATGCCTAGGTCAACAAGTTTTAGATCTCAGATTTTGGGATATTTGCATATACATAATGATCTTTAGGAAGGGTCCCAAGTTTTAACATGAAATTCATTTTATATCGCATATATACCTTACATATGTAGCCTGAAGGGAACTCTATATAGAATTGTAAATAATTCTATTTTAAATAATTCATGCATGACATGAAAGGTGCATGGTGTGGAATTTTCCATTTGTGGCTTCACGTCAGTGCTGGGAAGTTTTGGATTTGGGAGCATTTCAGACTGAAATCCATGCAGGCTGAATCACTTGCATGTTTATCAGAGATGACTAGTGAATCTTCTCCTTAGGTTTTCATAATACCAATTCTTTTTCACAATGATATCTGTATCTCACACATGAAAAATTTTAAAACTAGCTCCTGACTGCCAATACAAACTGAATTTTCTTTCCTTCCTTCTTTCTTTTTTTTTTTGAGACAGGGTCTCGTTTTGTGGTTCAGGCTGGTCTTGAGCTCAGTCTCCAACTCACATCACAGCAATCTTCCTGCCTCTGCCTCCCGAGTGCTGGGATTGGAGGTGTGAGCCACCACGCCCGGCACTGTGTGGTACGTGGTACTGATTGCTGCTGGGTATGAGTCTCCACACCCAGTATGGTATGTGGTTAATCGGGAATCGAACCTGGGTCCTTGCACTTGCAAGACAGGCGCCAGAACCACTGAGCCAAATCCCCTGCCCCATAAACTGAATTTTCATTTGGACTAAATTTGGAATTATCAGGCACAATATATTGTAAAAAAATTTTAAGTAAAAAAACATTACTAATATATAAAATAGGACTCTTTTCTTACCAGAGTCTGGCAAAGAATTAAGATCTGCGCATAACACAAGTGGAATAGTTCCAAATTCATCTAATATACTAGATTTGAGGCTTCGAGAGGCTTTATCAATAATATTCTTCACTTCTGAGAGGAACATCATAGTTTGTACCAACTTCACATCAGAGTATTCAGGGTCCCAATGCATGTGAGCATTAGCCACAAGAATAAGTTGTTTTTCTATTCCAAGATGTGATTTTCCAGCTACATTAGATAAGAAGAAAACAAAACAGATAAAAACCCACCCATCAGCCCATAGATTCTTAGTCTGAGAGCAAAGAGATTATAATAGTCTCAAAATAGAAAAGGATCCCAAAATTTAACTCTCCATCTAGTCACTGACTAGGATATGCAGTACAGACATCTAAACATCTGAATGATAAATTCTAGCGTAGAAGAATTCACCATTTGTATCCATATAACCCATTCTATTTAAAGTATCTTGATTTTCAAAAGTTGTCTCCTTGAAACTTTCAGTCTTAGTTTGTGTGTCCTAAAGATCAAAAATTACATCTAAACTGCCTGTCTTATATATATTTAAGAAAACATTAAGTTCTATTGTCTATCTTTAACATCCTTCACATTAAATATCTCCATTCTAACTGTTCAGAAGTTTCAGTTCTTAGGATGACAGCCACTCTAAATATGCTTTGAATTTTAAGAAAATAGACTATTTTCCAAAACTCAAGATCTTTCTTAAAATTACTACAAGATCAGAAAGATAAGTTAACTTACAAAATATGACCATTGACAAGACATTATTATGGAGTTTTTATCCATTGGTAGTTATTTTAATTAATATTACTTCAGTGTTTCTTTTATTTGAAAAATTCCTAAAAACAAAAAAACGTTTAGCTCTTTGAGGTTTGTAATATTTTTCTGACCAATGCTTTCTTATCTTAAGCTTTGTGGAAAAAGATGTTTTAGAAAAACAAATTCTCACTGAGTTTCTTCAGGTGTTGGATGAGACTATTAATATATAACGTCTGTAATCTTTTTGAAGATGTCTGATCAGAATTATTAAGTTTTGGAGAAGAATTTTACAGAATTGAAAGGACCACTCACATGACATTTCAATCAATTCCTTTCGAAGTTCTAGCAGTACTGCAACTCCAATATTATCTTTTGTCATAACTCTGTTCAGCATAGCTTCAGATCCTTCTGAATTTGCCATTGCTAGCTGATTAAATTCAACAGTGTGTTTCTGAACCAAAGTAAATCTAAAATAGAAACAAAACACATATATAAACAAAGAATTGGAAATATCAAGATATGAACACTGTGGGAAATCTAGTTTTTCCAAACTTAACAGGTATGATGGCACTTAAATCACATTATGGAAAATCCCTCACACTTGGCACCAACCTCTCACATCCATTCAAAGTTGTTTTTCAATCTGTTATTGATAAAAATAATATCTTGAAATACCTTTACAAATTAATGTAATGCAGTAATCTTTTAAATTTCATGCTGAAATAGTCCATCTTCTAATTTATAAATACTTCTTTTTCAAAACATAAGTGTACACATATCACTCTAGAATGTTAAAGATGTAGTACTTCAAGTAACCACTAGAGTTGAAGTCCTAATAAACACCTGAAGAAACAGCAGCACTTTAAGCATGTCTACAAAACAAAGTTACTTCTCATGATTAACAACAAACAAAAACAGCTAAGTCAATAGTAATGCTTTTTTGATTAATGAGTTGCCTTATTCTCTTATTTGGCAATTAATTTCCATACCTTTGGTCCCTACCCTGCAAATGTTGAGAACTCTTTCTTTTTACAAAATGAAGTCTTACTTTTCTGTCTTGAAGAATATTGCACAGCCATCCACATGTTTTCTTTCTTGTTCAGACATTGTCCTAGCTCGAGACTTTGGACTAAAAAATCCATTATAGCCACGTTCTTTCAGTTCTACCAGAAAAAAACTGTAATACTGTTCTGTTTCAACCTCCTGAAAAAATTATAAATATCAAAAGTTACTTCAGGGGACAGAGTTTAGCCCTATACAATAATTTTGTATGTATAGCCTAAAACCTTGACGCAGTAAAGGATGAATTTATCTGAAACCAATCACAACATACATTTGTCCTTTTACAGGTATCTGCTATTGCTAAAGTCAATTCTTTCTTGTTTAGGAGTAATGAATGGAAATACATACATTCCTATAAATGTATTATGTCTTTATGTCTTAGGATTGATGAAATAAATATCACAGAAGTAGAAGGAACTTCACAGGTAATTTCAGACTCATGAGGAGAATGATTTGCCCGATATTTTTAAATTACTATGACAGCTGGACTAAGAAGCCAAAGTTACTGTGCGTGAGCTCCAATCCTTTCCTCATCATGTCCTAATTACTTTTAACACTAGTGGTACAGTAAAATTACCGAGGTGATACCACAATTTCAGTTACTTTGCTGCCCACCTCAAAAATAGTGTACAGCGACACGACAGGAGGAAGGAAACTAAATGTAAGCTGCTATTATAAATGCTTAAAATATTTGCTTTATTTGGTAGCACTGTACTACCATGCACAGCTGGTTACTAGTACACTTATGATTCCTTAAAAACAGAAAAAAGCTAGGATTTTAAGAAATGCTAAAATTACAATTTCAAATATAGTATATTTGTTTCCTGCTTTGTCAATGTTGGGAGATTTTTGCAGTTTTAAAAACTCATCTGTGCGACGTACCTGAAGACTTATAATATCAGCACTGCAGCTCAAGATTTCTTGAATAATGGCCTTTTTCCTGTAGTCCCAATTTAGTGCCCATGATGGACAGTAGCCGTACAACTGCCGGGTCGCATATTTATCACAAAGAACATTATAGCACATGACAGAAAACAAGGCTGTAGAAAAGATTGACTTTACTTATTCACACATGTGGCAGCAAAAAAGGGCAATTTCAGTAGTAGTTTTCAGTTAAATGTTAATCAGTCTTTATTCAATCTATATTACTAAAATGTTACAGTATGCCAGACACAGAAGATATAAATATAGGCAATGAAAAGAGATACCAAACAAATCAGAGTACAATGTGATATCTACTATAGAGACAAGCAGAGAAAGTCTGGAAACTCAAAGACTAAGATCCTGAGCCTTTCAACCTATAAAACCAAGGTTCCTCATTTCTCTACTTTTTCCACCAAGTCACTGATTCTTAGTGTAGGATGTAGAAAACAAAAAGGCTGGGTTTTTTTAGTAAATATGCCTGGTATTCCTTTATAGAGCGACTACAGGCACACCTAACACAGAGCATGAATTTAGTTCAAACCTCACATGAAATTTTTGGCTTCCCAGCAGGTATAAATATTAACATTTATACACTGTATTACCTTCAATGTGTAATGGCACGTCTAAAAAGGAGCACGTAACTAAATATACACTTTACTGCTACAATATATCAGACATTCCACTATGGAAAGATCTTGGGGTATTTATTTATAAATGAATTTGACTTCATAGCAGGTTTCTCAACAGTGACATTAATGACATTTTGGGTGGATAAATTGTCAGAGGGACTGTTAGCAGTGTTGGCCCTTACCCACTAGATCTCTGTAGCATTCCTCCCAAACTGTGACCATCACAATTGCCTTCAGACAGTGCTAAATGTCCCTTGGAACATAAAACTGCACCTATGTGAGAAGTATGCTTTAGAGCATACTTCCTCCTGCACAGCACACATAGAAGACCGATGAACAAGACTGAAGTCTTTATTATGACCTCCCAAACCAAATAGGCATTCTTCCTTAATGTTTGCTATTACCCACAGCAGTGATGGCGAACCTTTTAGAGCTTTCAAAGATGACAAGCCACCTGCTGTGGCATATATACTAGAGGTTGACCATCACTGACCCCAAAGCATATCAACATACTATAAATAGTTAAAATGAGTAAAAATAAAAGTTAGAATGAGAGGTAAAACCAAGTAAAAATTGGACCAAGTGAAAATACGAGTTAAAAGTTATAGGTTACCAACCAGTTGGCCTTGTTCTATCTGGTTCTTGTAACATAATCCAGGATCTTGGAGGTGGCTGTTCTGTGGAAACTAGTTAAATTTAGAAAACATAAAATTAAGCAATATTCTTGTATGTCTTCCTAATAAAAAAGCTTAAACAAATGACCACTTACTTCTTTTTGCAGTACCTGACAAATTATCAAGCAAATAGTTCAGTAGCCTTCTTGTTCCATCTGGTTCTAGAGAGAGGTTCAATATATCCTGGGTAAGTGGATTTCCTGGAATATTTTTTAAATAGGTAAATGAAACCACGATATAAACTACAATATATCAATTTTTTTAAAAAAATACATTAACAATCACCCAATTTTCTGTAACAATTGACACAGTTAGTAATAACTTACTACCCCACAAAATATTATTTTTCAACTTATTGGAAATGAAAAAAATATATCATGTTTAACTGAGGTACTCTAAAAAAGTTTAATGGTTTAACATCAATATGAAAGGGCTCTAACAGTGCTCTGTAGCTGACTTTGCTTTTAATAACAGAGATGGTTACAATGATTAAAAGTGAAATGTGACTAAATAGGGGTGGGAAGTAGGAGCACAGTAGAAGAGAAAAATGACAAATATAATGAATAAAAGAGCAATAAAAATTTCAGAATGTCATGATACTAACAAGAAAAAGTGTAAAGATAAATGCAAATCTTGTATTCAGATTTTTTAAAAAAACTCTATTGCATTAAGCAGCACAAGAAGGCAGACTAGGTAAGAAATAACTTACTAAGCAAAGAAAAAATCCTGGGCCCACAAGCCATTTATAAATTCAACAGTTTTGTGCCAAAAATGAAAGCAAATACAGTAACTTAAAAGTTATGCATAACTTCAACATCTCAAATGCTCTCAGAAAGGCTTCTGTTATGTATGAACAAGGAAAAATAGCACAGGGTAGTACTTCAAAGCAGCCAAGCTCTTGGCCCTGCTATACAAGTGTTGTATGTTGTTCTGAATTGACATAGCTCTACTTAAGACTAGAGAAATAAAGACTGAACAAGATACACAAAATTGAAAAAGATCTTAACTATGAAAAGTAAAGAAAACTGAGAGGACAACGTATTTAGTAATGATAACAATTCTGAGGAAAAAGTGATTTTTTCCCCCCCTTCCTACACTCTTGTCAAGATTAGACTCAAAAACAGAGTAAGAATCAATTAACAGGATCTAAAGGCCAATTCAGAATAGAACTGGCTGGTAGATATTAGAGCTATTGAAGGTAAAATGTCCCAACTTGTAAAGTAGTGGAGCTTTGTAATCAAAAAATGTAGACTGCATGGATTAGAGAAATAGCAAAGTTACTTTACCTTTAGGATCTCTTACGGTTTTAAGGTTCTACAAACTATAAATAAAAATGTGCTGTTATCTTTGCAAGAAGAAAATTTATCAAAGTATCATCTTCTCATATGTATACAGCTCTTTATTCCTGCTACAGTCCTTTTATACTTTCATCTAGTCATACTGTTGAGATATATGCACAGTTGTTATGTGTAAATCACCAGGACCTTTTGTTAAGCAAGCTTTTTTTTTTAGGTTTTTTGGAGACAGGGTCTCGCTTTGTGGTTCAGGCTGGCCCTGAGCTCAGCCTCAAACTCACATCACAATCCTCCTGCCTCTGCCTCCCAAGTGCTGGGATTACAGGCGTGAGCCACCACGCCCGGCACTGTGGTATGTGGTACTGGTTGCTGCTGGCTGTGGGTCTCCACACCCAGTATTGTTATGTGGTTACCGGGGAATCGAACCCGGGTCCTTGCGCTTGCGAGACAGGCGCCGGAACCACTGAGCTAACTCCCTTGGCCCTGTTAAGCAAGTTTTGATAATCAATCAAAAATATTTCCACATCAGATTAGCCCATTAACCAGACCTATACTGATGCTGTTTTTACTTCTTTTTAGTGAAAAAGTATGTAGAGATGACTGCTACTTATAATTGTAGTTTTTCCTTCTGAGATCTATCTTTGTAAATTAAAAACTATTCACAAACATTAAAAAATTTACTGATGACTCTAATATAGTACAAATGAGGCTCAACGTGTATTTTCACCAATGTCTATTTGATCTTTGGAATTTCTTTCAATTCATAATTACTCTTCACTGCTTGGGGGAAAAAACATGTTCGTAAGGTAAAGGTAACAGCAACAGGAACAAAAAAAACTTTCTAATTAAAACATGACACAAGATCCTCAGAAGGGACAAAAATAAACAACAGAAGTTTCAGGACAAATGACATAATCATATTTTTCCCTATTTCTCTTGCTCAATATAACTAAAAATGCTACACATTACACGTGAAACATATATAAGACTGAAACATAGAACAAGAATGGTTAGACACCTCTGAAGCTGACTAATGACATAGTGGTGGTTCCTAGGTTTACTCTTTACTTCATATATCCCAAACATAGAGCTGGAAAAAAAACTTAACATAGAACTACCAAGGAATGTAGACCCAAAAAAAACCCCAAACAAAAACAACCCTGAACACCTCATTGGCCAAGGATTTAGCTCAGTGATTCTGGTGTCTGCATGCCAATGGCAAGGTTCTGAGTTCGATCCCCAGTAACCACATACCACAATACAAGGCATGGTAGCTCAAGCCTATAATCCCAGCACTGGGGAGGCAGAGGCAGGATGATTGCTAGGTTCAAGGCTAGCCTGGCAAGAACTGAGTAGAAAGACAAGAAAACCTTTAGGGTACCAAAGAAAAACACAGCCCTGTCTACCTGTTAGCAAAGACTGTGAGAAGCCCAGGTTTTCATTTTCCTTAGGGAAGTACTGAGCTGCACCACACATCAGAAGGTAGTGTCCAAACTGAGCATTCAATCCTAGGTACCTTCCTTTCCATCAGTAATGAAGCTTCTTTTGAATTTCATTCTCATGGAAGCCCAGAAAAAGCCAGGTAGAGTCAAAAATTTCACCATCGCCTGGCAACAACAATAAGGCCACACACCAAAGCAGTGCCTGTGGAGTCTATGTGGAAAACTAAAACTACCACCTCCACCCAACAGCAATGAGGATCTTCTAATCCCAGACATATTAACAAAGGCTAAGCAGAATCTAAATTTTTTTTGGCAGTACCAGGGATCTAACTCAGACCTTTGTGCTTCCAAGGTAGGTAGGCACGGGATGACTTGAGCTAAAGCCCTGGTCCTAGACTCTGAATTTTTATGTCTTCTGGCAGCAGACAGTGCCCCTTCTTCCTTTGCCATGAGTGTTAGAGAGAAGTCAGCTAAAAGAAAAATATTAAGATCCAGAATCTAACATAATGTAAGCCTACTTTCAACTAAAATTCACTCATCACTGTCAAGAACTGTAAAGATTCTGATGGAAGGAGATAAAGATTCCAACACCAAGATAACACAAACATTAGTTACCTGGCAAAAATAAAGCAGTCACGATAACACTTCAAAAGAAATCACAAACATGCCTAAGTAAGTGAAAAAGGGGTTCAGGAAAAAAAAAAAAAAAAAACTTTAGGCAAATAAATGATGTAAAGAGCCAAAGAAAATATTAAAACTTAAAAGCAGGATAAATGGGGGGGCGTGGAGGGGTCCAGTACATGGACTCAATAGCAAAACAAAGAGGAAAGAATCAGTGAACTGGAAAACAAAATAGAAACAACCCAATCTGGACAGAAAGAAAAGAGCCAAAAAGAAGAATAGCCGAAAGATTAACAGACTTGCACTGCTGGACTATACCAAAAGATTTTCAAAACCTTGGAAACACAAAACAAAGTATTATGCTGAAGATGCACTTAAAAAAATAAAGGCAGAAAATCACAAATTTGGCAAAAGTAAGTCTATGGTTTCACAAAGCTGAGGAAATCTTCAAACAGGACAAACCCTAAAAGATCCATACTGTGACACCAAAAACTTTCAAACATGAAAGCCAAGAAAATCTTCAAAGTAGCCAAACCTATAATCCCATAATCAGTAAGAAAACAGACATTTATCATACAATGATAAATTAAAGAAAACAGGTATTAGTAGACTCAATTTCAAGGAAACACTAAAGAAGTGATACAAGGAAATGATAAAAGAAACTTTACAATACAATATGAAAGAGAAAATAGAGTAAACCAAAAATCTGAGCTTTTCTTCCCTTTAGTTTTTTAATCACTTTTGACAACTTACAATATTCTATAACTTTGCAATGATTATAAATGTATGTAAACAACTATATTATAAATTAGCAATATTATCAACAACTACATTATAAAGGTGGTCAAATTAAAACAGTTAAAATTTATACATTTTATTTGAACTGTTAAAACAATACCAGTAGACTAAGTTGTAATACTTGCAGCAACTATTAAAAACGTAGGCAGATATCTACTCATTACTAAATCAAATTAGATACAGTGGTACCTCAGATCATGAATTTAATCTGCTCCACAATTTTGGAAAAGATGGCCACAATTGTGGTTACCATCCAATGTAGAATTTGCAAACAAAAAATTCTGCCAAATGCTTTGAGAATCAAATTGCTTACAAAGAAAAGTGTTCATGAACCAAGGTACCACTGTATCTAAACAATGCTTAATCTACAAAGAACCAGAAAAATGAAGACAAAAAAGCCTGAATGATAAAAACAGGAAATAAAAAATGACAAACTTAAGCCTTATCAATAATTACATTAAACATGAAAATAAATATACCAACTAAAAGATAAGACTGGCAGAGTGGATTAATATACATCATCCAACTATATGCTATGGAAGTCCTTTTGCTCCAGTACAATTTACTGAAAGATTGCCATACTTCCATTTAATTAACACTTTTGTCAAAATCATTTTGGTGTATTTATGTAAGATCTGTTCCTGGATTCTGTTTTGATCACTAATTTGTGCAACTTGTCTGCCAATAATACACAGTTCACAATAGCTTGACAAGTCTCTTTTTTTTGAGACAGAGTCTCGCTTTTGTAATTCAGGCTGGCCCTGAGCTCAACCTTGAACTCACAGCAACCCTCCTGCTTCTGCCTCCCAAGTGCTGGGATTACAGGCAGGAGCCACCACATCCAGCACTATGGTATAAGGTCCTAATTGCTGGTGGGTGTAAGTCTTCATGCCCGGCATTGTTGTATGTGGTTACCAGGTATGAACCCGAGCCCTTGCACTTGCAAGGCAGGCACCGGAATCACTGAGCTATATCTCTGGCCTGACAATTCTTTTAAATAGCCTATGCTGATTCTTCTATTTGTTGTTTTTAAAAAAACTGTTTAGGGGCCAGGGAGTTAGCTCAGTGGTTCCACCGCCTCTCTTGCAAGCGTTAGGCCCGGGTTTGATTCCCCGGTAACCACATACCATACTGGGCGTGGAGACTCACACCCAGCAGCAACCAGTACCACATACCACAGAGCCGGGCGTGGTGGCTCACGCCTGTAATCCCAGCACTCGGGAGGCAGAGGCAGGAGGACTGCTGTGATGTGAGTTGGAGGCTGAGCTCAGGGAAGCTGAGCTCAGGGCCAGCCTGAACCACAAAGCGAGACCCTGTCTCAAAAAACCTAAAAAAAAAAAAAAAAACTGTTTAGATCTTCTAGTTCTTTTGCCTTTCTGTATAAATGTTAGACTAGTGCCCTGAGATTTTTACTGCAGTTGTGTTAAAATTTATTTCAAATATGTAGGACAATTTTTAACATCTTTACGGAACATTCTGCTTACATTTATTTACTGTCTTTCATCAATATTGTATTATTTTAAGTATATAGTTCCTGTATTTATCCGTGTGAGATCTGTACTTTTAAATTTTGAGTAATTGCAAATTATATTATTCTTTAAATTTTGCTGTATGTATTCCAAGTATCATGATAGGATATTGATATGTTTAGCTTGTATCTTGCGTAACTCACTTCTAAGAATTAGAATTTGGTGGGGTTTTGGGAGAGAGAGGAGATTCATTAGGTGTTTTTTAAATTGGGTAGATTTCTTATGTAGATTTTTCTCACCTTACTGCATTTGTTAGACCTTCCAGCACTGTGTTGATTAACATGTGAGAGAACAAGCATTCCTCCTTATTGTTGATCTTAAAAAAAAATCTTCTTCACTACAGTATATTGTGTAGGTAACGTAGTAAGATTTGTCTCACAATGAAAAGGCTAGGGATATAAGCCAGTATGGAGGCCCTCAGTACAGAGTTCAATCCCCAGTACCAAAAAATAAATTAAATTAAGAAATATATTTTGAAATTCTTATTTAGTAGAAATACTTTTAGAATCACTATGTCTTTTTGGAAGCATATAGTTGGATTATGTATTTTTAATCCACTCTGCCAATCTGTCTTTTAGTTGGTACATTTATGTTTAATGTAATTATTTTCATTTTTTATTTCCCATTTCTAACATTCAATTTTTTCTCTGTTGGACCAATTCTTGCATCAATTTTAAATCAAAATGGATTACAGACTTCAATGTAAGGTATAAAAACAAAATTTTTAGAATAAAATACAAGAAAATTTTCCGAATCTAAAATTACGAAGAGTTCTTAGACATGACATCATACAATCTGTAAAAAGAAAAACTGAAAATTAGCCTTCATCAAAATTAAAAACTTGCTTTGAAGAGACAGACCACTAGAAGAAAATATGTACAAACTACAATTTCAACAAAACACTAACATCTAGAATAACAGTTTCCAAACTTAACAGTAAAAACAATCAAATTAGAACATGAGCAAATGCAGAGACATTCCTAGAGGAAGAAATAAGCAAAATTTTTCTGCGGCCCTGTGAACTGAACTTAGCCCTGTCACTGAGCTATATTCAATTTCCTTAAAAAACTAATAATAACCAAAGGACCCAGCAATTACACTACTGGGCATTTATCCTACCAAAAGAAGACTCATGTTGACCAGATAACCTGTAGTCCAGGATGTTTAACAGCTTACCTGTAACATCTCTAAACTGTAAATGACTCAGATACACTTCTATAGATAAATAAACAGACAATCTGAAGAAGTAACTTGCATAAAAGAAGCTCATCTCACAAAGTTACATTGAGTAGGGTTCCATTTAAGTAATATTCTCGACACTGATGGTTGTTAGAAGTTAAGGAGTAAGTTGTATGGAAAGAAAGTAAGCACAGCTATAAAAGAGCAGCATGGAAGACTTTGAGGATATAGATGCTCTGCATTCTGAAAATTAAACAATACATGTAATTATGGGGCACACTGTTTCATCTCAATACACGTTCAGACTGCAGGATAATCAAATCAGGCAAATGCACATACCTATCACCTCAACCACTTATTTCTTTGTAAACAGAACATTTAAAATATTCTCTTAGCTATCATCAAGTATTATTATTAACTATAGTCACCATTCAGAGCCCTAAGTCAGTAAAACCTGTTCCTCCTATCAGAACTGTATTTCTACCCTCAACAGCTAATAAGCACCATTCTGCCTTCTGAGTAGTTTTTTTTTTTTTAAAGATTCATATACAAGTGAGATCACTGGTATTTGCTGCTCTGTGCCCAGATTAATTCGCAAAAGGTTCTGTAATCAACCATTCCGTTTGTTACTGCACTAGTTTTGGCACAAACTGTGTAAACGGTACAAAGACTATTTTACATTTGCATTACTTCTTACAAGTGCATGTGAATCTAAGTATTTCAAAGTAATGTAAAAGGTT
>PVIR01000363.1:156386-189852 GCA_004026965.1 Petromus typicus
TACTGGGTGTGGAGACCCACACCCAGCAGCAACCAGTACCACATACCACAGTGCCGGGCGTGGTGGCTCACGCCTGTAATCCCAGCACTCGGGAGGCAGAGGCAGGAGGATTGTGATGTGAGTTTGAGGCTGAGCTCAGGGCCAGCCTAAACCACAAAGCGAGACCCTGTCTCAAAAAACCTAAAAAAAAAAAAAAAAAGAAAACAATAAGAAGAGACTCACGAGGTATATAAAAAAAATTTTTTTTGACACAGGGTCTTGCTTTGTAGTTCAGACTGGCCATGAACTTAATATGTAGCCCAGGCTAGCCTTGAACTCAAAGCAATCCTCCTGCCTCTGCCTCCAAGTGCTGGGATTACAGGTGTGAGCCACCACGTCCAACACTGAGGTATAAATATTTCAGGTCTGGAAAAGTATGTATTGTAGCAAAAGCAAGAATGAATTAAGTGAAATGTTTTTATCTCTTCCAAGTAACAAGTCATGAGAAATCAATGATAGAAATCTTCACAAAATGCAAGGATGACAACTGTTTTAAGAAGTAGCTTCCACAAATTAGAATGTAAATACAAAAGCTCTCCCCCCAAAAAAGTAATAGGACTCATTTTACTTAATAAAAAAAAAGTGAAAAGAACACTGCTAGTACTTATAAAAGTATATGTAGTAACTATGTCCAAAAGAATGAGATTTAAATGACAAAGTCTTGGTAAGATACTGTAATACCAAGGAATAAACATAAAAGGAGAAATAGGAGAGCAAGGGGTCAACAAAAATGAAGGTAGGGCCAGAGATGTAGATCAGTGCTGCCGAACCCACCTCGCAAGTGCAAGGTCCTGAGTTCAATCTGTGGTACTAGAAAAAAAAAAAAGTGACACACAGAAACTGCACTGTCTCTGTCCAGAGTATAATTACTTTCAGAGAATTTTAAGTATATTAAATCAGTCTGGAAATATATGGCTGGTGACTAGATCTTTAGGTAAAGTCTGCAAATTCTTAATAAGTATGGATTATGGTCTATAAGATATATACTATGAGGCTATAAAACTTGGAGCTAGAAATAAATATAATGGAAACTTCCTTATTCTATAGTGATTTCTTTCTTTTGCATTCAAAATCAGTAAAAGTACAAAATAGTGTTCATTCAAGTGAACAGTATATGGATATGCTTTCTTATATTTAGTACTTTTTTATTCTTCAAATTTAGAAACAGAACATAAGAGATTTAACAGAAAAACTCACACTCAATTTATATTTCACATGCCTGAGCCAATTCAACCCACACAAAAAAATCTCCCCAAAGACACACTTACATAGCTACCGTTTTCATATACATAAATGTATGCTATCTCTTCATTTATTTTTCTAAACTTTATATATTATATAAAATGGACTTACGAGACTAAATCTTTAACTACATTCTTAAGAAACAGGAATGCAGTTTTTGAAGGAGTGATAAACAATATACTCACTGTATAGTAACCTGGCCAAGATAAGTGAAAAATCATTTAATCTAATTTTTTAAAAAATATAGGTCTTGGGCTAGGGGTTTAGGTTAGTGGTTCTGGCGCCTGTCTTGCAAGCGCAAGGGCCCAGGTTCGATCCTAAGTAACCACATACCATGCTGAGTGTGGAGACTCACGCACAGCAGCAACCAGTACCACATACCACAGAGCCGGGCGTGGTGGCTCACGCCTATAATCCCAACATTCAGGAGACAGAGGCAGGAGGATTGCTGTGATGTGAGTTGGAGGCTGAGCTCAGAGCCAGCCTGAGCCACAAAGCAAGACCCTGTCTCAAAAAAAAAAACAAAAACAAAAACAACAAACACCTTTAAAAAAATATGACTTTCATTCTTGCTGGTTTAAAAAATAAATATTTCAGCTCAGGTATAGTGGCATATGTAACTTGTAATAATTATAGCATTTGGGAGGTTAAGGCAGAGAATTTCAAGTGTAAGACCAGCATTAGATACACTGTAAGACAGTCTCAAAAACCAGAAATAACAAAAGAACTTTTTTCATAATATTTCTTGACCAATTATGGTCCTGGTTTCTAACATATTAGTTAAGGGGTTACAAATAAGTTTAAACATATATACTCAATTTCTGATCTGATCTTTTATTAGTAGGTCTCAATAGATCTACTTACTGTTTTCTGTAGTACTTTACGAGTCTGTCTGGATTTGTTGTTTTGAGACAGGGTCTCATTATGTAGTTCAGGGTTGCTTGAACTTACGGCAATCCTCCTGCCTCTGTCCCCCAAGTGCTGGGATTACAGACATGCACCATCACACCTGACAAGAGTCTTCACTTTTGAAATCTGAACATAAGGGGAAAAGGCTGTGTGTACACACACACACACAAAAGTAAACCAGATATAGCAGTTCACACCTGTAATCCTAGCACTGAAGAAGGCTGAAGCACGAGGATTCAAGTTTGAGCGCTGCCTGGGAATAAAGCTCAAAAACAGACCACCTGTACTGGCAGGAGGTAAGGCCTCCGGTACAGATCACCAAGACACAGAGAGGGCTAATTAAAACAAAGGATGTAGAAGAGCAAGCTTGACCTAGAAAGTATAAAGAATACAGAGCTGGGCATACACCTATACCAAAGCTACTATGGAAGCTGAAGTAAGAAGATAGCAAATTCTATGTCAGCTTGAGTAATACTGCTATACCCTGTCTTGAAATTAAATAAATACACTAAAAATCTAAGTATGTAACTTGGTGTGAGGCCCTGAGTTCAATCTGCAATACCAAAAAACAAATTAAAAATAAAGAAAAACAGCACACAGCTATCAAATACACAAGAAAGGCAGTCCTTGGAATGTGTCTAAGAAGCTATAAAGTTTAGCTAACAGTAAGCCTGCAAAAAATCTGGCAGAAGGATTTTCCCATGGCTTCTTTAGGTTCAAAGACATACATAAAACTATAAGACGCATGAATCTGAATGAAAGACATACCTCTTAGGCATAAAGTCTGCAACTGAAACAGTTTTCCAAGTTCAAAAGGTAGAACTCGTAACAGGTTGTCATTTAAACGGAGCTCCCTGATGTTATTAAAAAAAAAACAGAAAGTAAGATGACATATTAAATGTTTACAATTAAAAGCAACAACATAATTTTTAGGATTGCAATACCTAAGAATAGCAAACTTCATGTTATATTACATTATCTGCTGTTTGGCTTCTTAAAAAATAACTCCTACAGATCAACATTGTTGTAAAATACAGGAAAAAATGAATTTTCAGAAAAACAAGAAAAAGAAGACAAAAGGCAATCTCCAAAGTTCAAAACTTCTTAAGTCAACAAGTATCTAAAACTAACTCTTGACTGCAATATTTCTCTAAATGTAGACTGGAAACACATAGGTTGCAAAATGGCAACATTCCAGAGGAGACTGGACAGCGCTGGTTAGCACTGATCAGTCTATCATATATGTGTAGTCAGAGGAAATAATCACACCTGACACATGAACTAAAAAAATATCAAATAGTATCAACACAAAGAGGAATGATAGCTACACAATTAAACTGATGGTTACTATTTCCCTAAGTTTACTGAAATTTCACTTTAAAAATAATAGCAGTTGTATTAAGTAATTATTATTTTGAAAATTGTTGAATACAGATAATGACTGTAAATATTCTAGGAATCTTCAAGAGGGATAAAAACAATCATATACTCAACATTGAGATAATGGCAATTCTGTACTAAGTTTTATTTACCTAACTTTAAGTGGAAAGAATTATTTCTATAATTTTCTGAATCTGTATTTTTCTGAAATTTAAATGAATCTTGACTATATCTGAGCAAACCAGCACCTTCATCTAAACCAGAAAAAGTAGTTCTAAATAAATGGCTCCTATTTTTTTTCAAATAATTGACACAGAAAAACAGGCTCTGTAAGCCAATTTGAACATCAAAAATGGCTACAGTATGTACTTAACAATAGAGCCTAGAAAAATGTGAGAAGGCTAGCCTAGGAGTAACAAAAGGGGACCGGGGAGTTAGCTCAGTGGTACCAGTGCCTGTCCTGCAAGCGCAAGGACCCAGGTTCAATGACCGGTAACCACATACAATACTGGGCGTGGAGACTCACGCCCAGCAGCAATCAGTACCACATACCACAGTGCCGGGCATGGTGGCTCATGCCTGTCATCCCAGCACTCGGGAGGCAGAGGCAGGAGGATTGCTGTAATGTGAGTTGGAGGCTGAGCTCAGGCCCAGCCTGAACCACAAAGCAAGACCCTGTCTCAAAAAAAACTAAAAAAAAAAGGAGTAACACAAGGAATGGGACCTTCACAAAACCCTTATTTTTCCTTAGAAGGCAGCAAACAAACTGGTAAATTACGGATAAAAAGCAGGTAAATTGAGATTGATATAATAGCTAGAATTTGACTTTGTATTTAACTAGAGTAGATCTTATCTTACTTAAAAATAAAAGACAGTAATCACCATTTTTTAAAATACAGTATGTCCAAAGCAAGGTGCTAGTAGCTTTTCGCTTATTATGTCAGTATCCTATCATCAAACTGAGAAGCTTGCCTAGGATTACACAAAGTACAAACAGCAAAGTCAAGATTCTAACCTGAACTCTGTGCGTTCAAATCCTATAAACTGAACTATAATACACCAAATTTAATAAATACAATAATCCTAGTTTCTGTCATGTCTAGGTTTTACTACTACCACATATAGAAGCCATTGGCTAGCAAAAATGTCATCAACTGACAATAGTTTTGTGGATCAAGTGTTAAGGATACATCATGGTACACTCAACTGTCTATCATACGTATATGGGATAATACAAGTGTCTTATAGCTATTGTCTTCCCTTTTCTAAAAATACTGGTCCAAAAAGAAAAAGTATGCTACATAAAATATACCAATACAAATTTCAATCATGTATCTATTTACTATTTATTAGTTGACATTCAATCTCTCCAAAAATCTTCTAAAAAAGCATGTTTACTTTTCTTTAAATATGATCAAGTGGACTATTTTATCTCCTACCAAAACAAATGTTGTTATTGTTTTAGGGGGTACATACTTAGAATTTACTAAATTGACTACGTACCTGAGTGAAACCATGTTTCCGAGTTCTGCCGGTAAACTACGGATTTTATTACAAGATAGGTCCAGATACACCAGATTGTGGAGCTTGGCAATGTCTGAAGGAATGCGGGACAGAAAATTGTCACTAAGATGCAAAGCTGTCAAGTGAGTTAATGACCACAAAGATGAGCTTAAGCTTCTTACTTTTCCTGTAAGAGAATAAACAAGAACAAAATGGGAAGTAGTCTCAACAATTTGGTCTGTGGATTGAACATGATTTAAAAGTTTTGATCAGCAACATAAATCATTAGCCAATGGGAAAGAGTTAATGGGAAATCTTACTCCAAAACAATTTACTGCTAATCATTGTTATAAACTCTTTTTTGCAGAGGTAAACAAAGATTATAGCAATGTTTCAATCCTCAGACTGTTCTCTAAGAGCATCATGGAAAAGAATTTACCCTTTAAAATGATCTAGGCACCATGTATAAAAAGTATGAGTAACTAACATTCAAAATAATCATGTTGTTAAGGTTTAGATCTGGGATGTAACTCCCAAAAGTATTAAGTGTTTGAAAACTAAATGGAATATAGGGGCCCTGTGCCCCCCAGGGGACAAATCCTTTGATGCATTTATCCTTTGAATAGGATGTCGGGATCTAGCCCTGGTTTGAAGAGGCAAGACACTTGGGGAAGGACTTAAGGGATCTCCTTCCTTCCCAGAATCCTCTCATTTCTTTGCTACCTGGTTGCCAAGATATGAGCAGCTTTCCTTTGCAGCAGGTTCTTCCACTATGCTCTTTCTACGTTTCAGCCTGAAAACAATGGACTAGAACTTTTACAATGGTGAGCCAAAACAAACTTCTATTCTTTATGTGAGTGTTACATATATTGTTCCCAGAAAAGTGACTCCCAGGGCCGGGGATATAGCTCAGTGGTTCCGGTGCCTGTCTTGAAAGCGCAAGGACCCGGTTCGATCCTCAGTAACCACATACCATACTGGGTGTGAAGACTCACGCCTGTCATCCCAGCACTCGGGAGGCAGAGGCAGGAGGATTGCTGTGATGTGAGTTGGAGGCTGAGCTCAGGGCCACCCTGAACCACAAAGTGAGACCCTGTCTCAAAAAACCTTTAAAAAAAAAGGTAGTACACTAATTAATATGGCAGGGGAAATTTCAAAGCAGTACAATATTCAGGCTATGTCATGAGTGCTTTTAATCAGGTTTATACAAAAAATCAAGAGCAAAAAGCACATTTTAAAAGTGCTTAAGGGTAACATTCCCAGTCAGAGTGTGTGTGTGATGCAAGGTTTGCTAAAATTCCAAAATCAATGTAATCTCACTATGTAGCCCAGGCAAGCCTTGAACTCACAACAATCTTCCTGCTTTTGCCTCTCGAGTACTGGGATTATACGCATGAGCCACCACACCCGCCTCTGTAGTATGTGGTACTGACTGTTGGTGGGCATGAGTCTCCACACCCAGTATTGCTGTATGTGGTTACCAGGGATTGAACTCAGGACCCCTTGCACTTGCAAGGCAGGCACCAGAAATACTGAGCTAAACTTCTGGCCCAATGTAAACTTATTTTAAGACTAAAAAAAGAACATTCTTACAGCCATCTAATAGTATTTTGACAAAACACTACAACCATGCCTGATTTAAAAAAAAAAAAAAAAGCTACTCAGTTATAAAATTTTTTTTTTTTGAGACAGGGTCTCACTTTTTTTTTGTAGTTCAGGCTGGCCCCAAACACTGTGTAGCCCAGGTCAGCCTCAAACTCAAAGCAATCCCCCTGCCTCTGCCTCCCGAGTGCTGGGATTACAGGAGTGAGCCACCATGCCCCACACTGTGGTATGTGGTTATCCAGGATTGAACTCAGGACCTTGCACTTGTCAGGCAGACACTAGAACCACTGAGCTAAATCCCCGGCAGAACTTCCTCACTTAATAAAGACCAACTACATAAAGACTGGAGTGAAGAAATGAAAAATTTCCCCCTAAGATCATAAACAAAGCAAGAATGTACATTCTTACCACTTCTATTCAATATTATACTGGGGGATCTAGCTAGCAAAGTAAAGAAAGGAAAAGAAATGACTTGGAATGCAGAAGCAAAACTGTCTTTATCCACTAATATCATAAGAACTATATAAAAATTCTACTGTAGGTTCAAAAATACCAATACCACAGCGATATACAAGGTGTGTTGTTTTCTAAATACAAGCAATGAACAATCTGAAATGTAACATATCATGTATAATACCATCAGAATTATGAAATATTTACTAGTAAACCTGACAAAAAATGTACAGGACCCATACACTGAAAACTATAAAGCAATGTTTAAATTCAAATACTAAGTGAAGACATGCATGAGCTTCCCAGATCAAAAAATTCAACAGTACTGCTAAGACAAGCAGTCTACAAGAGGCAACACAATCCCAAACAAAACGCTAGGAGACTTGAAATTGATAAGATGATTGCTCTGGTAGAGTGTGAGCACAGCCTGAACGATATCCTGAGTTTGATTCAATGTATACCATGAAGAAAAAATAATCTATACAGAAATCAAAAGGACCTTACTTTGGTAAATAACAAAACTACAGGGCTAATAATACCTGATCTGAGGGTTTATAAAAGCTATGGATGTGTGCTCTCAAAATTAATTCTCAAGCAATAATGTTGAGAGGTGAGAGCTAATGGGAGTTATTCAGCTCACTAGAATCAATGTTGATAATTCAGGAGTGGATTTATGCATGGGACTCTGGTCTCCACTTACCATCTCTCACATGTGATGCCTCTGCCACATTACACTCACTAAGACAAACCTGCCCAGAAGTAGTTTTCCCTTGGGGGCCGGCGAGTTAGCTCAGTGGTTCCAGTGCCTGTTTTGCAAGCACAAGGGCCTGGGTTCAATTCCCCGGTAACCATATACAATACTGGGCGTGGAGATTCATGCCCAGCAGCACCCAGTACCACATACCACAGTGCCGGGCGTGGTGGCTCACGCCTGTAATCCCAGCACTCGGGAGGCAGAGGCAGGAGGATTGCTGTGATGTGAGTTGGAGGCTGAGCTCAGGGCCAGTCTTAACCACAAAGCGAGACCCTGTCTCAAAAAACCAAAAAAAAAAAGTAGTTTCCCTTCATCTTGGACTTTTCAGCCTCCAGAGGTAAGATCAAATACAGGACTCTTTATAATTTACCTACTCTGATCCATCCTTTAAATGAATATAAAAAGAACTAACCAAAAACTCTCAAAAATTCACTAAAAAAGCACTACTATTTTCAAAGGGAGTGAAAGATTTGAACAAAAGATGCTTCATAAATGAAGTGGCAAATAATATTTGGATGGCAAATAATCATATATAAAGATGCTCAACATCAGCATTCATCAGGGAAATGCAAAGTTAAACCATAAGACAATATTACACACTCAGAAGAATGACTATATTTAAAAGACTCACTTTGCTAACAAGACTTAGTAAGGATAGTAGTTTAAAAAAATATAGTAGAAATGCAGAACAGAATCTCTGCAAGTTTCCGCAATTTAGAAGTTAAATATATACTTACTGTAAAATCAATTTTATGCTTATTTACTCAAGAGAAACTGAAGCTATACTAACACAGATTATTCAAAGCAGTTTTATTTGCAATAATCAAATACTAGAAACAACTCTCACATACTAACAGGTAAATGAATAAAACAAACACTGGCATATCCAGATAGTGAAACACTACTCTAGTCAAGGGAAGTAATAAAAGGAACAAGCTACCGAAAATCAGTAACACGAACTAATCTCAAAGTAGGCAGAGTAAGAGTAGACTAAAAACGTACAATATAAAAATTTTATATACAAATTCTATGAAATACAAACAAATCTATTATAGAAAGCAAAACAATCGTTGGGTCAGGGATTTAGCTCAGTGGTTCTGGCACCTGTCTTGCAAGCGCAAGGACCTGGGTTCAATCCCCGGTAACCACATACCTATACTGGGCGTGGAGACTCACACCAGCAGCAACCAGTACCACATACCACAGTGCCGGGCGTGGTGGCTCGTGCCTATAATCCCAGCACATGGGAGGCAGAGGCAGGAGGATCGCTGTGATGTGAGTTGGAGGCTGAGCTCAGGGCCAGTGGGAACCACAAAAACCACAAGTGAGACCCTGTCTCAAAAAAACCTTAAAAAAAAAAAAAAAGCAAAACAATCGTTTCCCAGAAGTGAGGGACAGAAATTTTCAGGTATTTCTTCCGTTTCCTATGCCCTCCTTACAACCCACCCCTATGAGAATCAAGATATGTCATGCACTTGTACAAACTCTCAATGTTGAATGTACCAATAAAATCAATTTTTAAAAAAAAAGAAATTCGCAGGTTTGATGTGCAGAGGGCTGCCTCATTGATTACACGCAAAGCAGGGTGTGAGCACAGCACGCTGTAAAGAACCCCACAACTGGGCTTGTTTTGGAGAGAGAGTCCAACCAAAGCCTATGTGACTAGATTAACATGACAGCTGGGGTCAGAGTGACCTGCACACAAATTCTGTTCCCAAATTAAGAATGCTTTGTCTCTTCTTTTACAAGCCTTCACTATGTCAGCAACATATCCCTAGCGACCACCTGGTTCCCCTCTCACCCTAACCTATAATGTCACCAATAACAGCTCTGGCTGGCCAGGGTCTTTTTCTGCCTGCTCAGCACGGGGTCTCTGTTTTCTTTCATCCTGCACTGTAGCACTGAGCTGGAGATTGGAACCCAGTCTGGAGAATCTCCAATAATGACAGATATATTCATTCTTGACTGTTGTGATGGTGTACATAGACCCAAACACATTACATTATCATTGTTATGTATGTATATTTTTCCATATTAACTACTATACACTTCAAAAAACTGTAACCAGGTCTTTCTTGATCCAAGAAGAGTTTTTGTGAGTTTCCTAATATGTAATAATTGGTGTGGAAACTACACTAGCCACTGTGATTTTATTCACCTAATTTTTAACTGATAAAAACAGGGTGATATTCAATATAAACAAATTTGATATTCACTATGAAAACAGCATTTAATACTATAACAAACTATTTACCGAGTGCTCATCATGTTTTGAGTTACATCTCTATATTCAAGGAAAAAACAGCAGTAGCAATGAATAAAGCCTTTTAATTCAAATGCAGTTTCTATGAATTTACAAAAGACTCACTTTTTAAATATGCAAATTTGCACACCTAGTTTTCCTACACAGGGCAATCTTAATTCTATCTTGCCAGGAGAACTGCATCCTCGTGAAAAGGAAAACTATAAAAGGGAAAAATAATATGCATACAAACTCATTTATAAATAAATATATAGGATAAGGAGCTAAGAAGCAAGGGTGGGCTCATGCCTACTATACAGTGGAGATGTGGGAGGTGAAATAAATTTTCTGTTTATGTATATGTTGTAGAAATTTAACAGAAAGTATTTAAGATCTCAAAAATAACAATATTTGCCAGTTTATCAAAAATTTAAACTTCTATGCTATACAGCCAGAATTATAATACATCAACTGAATCAAATTTTCAGAATCTTTTCAATGGTGTGGTGATAGGACGGTAAATAATACAATGTCCCTACCTCATAAATTTTTATGTGAACAAAGGATGAAAGAAAAGATAATCAACAACAGGAAATTAAACTATAGAGATAAGTCACCTAAGAAAAAATAAAGTATAGTCTGAGGAGATGTTTTAGGAGACAAGGAATAGTACAGCACCTGCCTCACATGCAGGAGGGTTGCTCTGGGTCTGATCCCTCATATCACAATGCCAGGAAGGAGGAATATTTCCATATAGCCTATGAACATCATACCCACCAAAAAATCTTATCATACTTTTAATACTTAATACAATGTAAATAACTTAGTGTATTATTATGACAATAAAAACGTCTGTATAATATATTTAGTACAAACGTAATTTCCCCCAATATTTTACAAACTTAGCTGGCTTTACCCTTTGCAATTTTACACTCAGGGACTTACTCAATAAAATACTTCCCAGATATGCCATCATATAAGCTTTAATAGAGGAGGAAATCAGAGATAAGTGACCATTAAAATGGCAGTTCTCATTCATTCAAATAATATTCTATAATCATTCTTTTTAGAATGTAGTTACATAAAATTGTTTACACAGATATGGAAAGATGCTCCATAATTAGTGAACTATAAAATAAAATTATTTGTTTTTGTTAGAAGAAACTGTAATTAAAGATCAGTAGGCACAGTGGCACAGGCCTATAATTCCAGAAGTTAGCAGGCTGAGGCTAGACAATGGAAGTTCAAGGGCAGCCTAGGAATTAAAGGCTGTCCTAGAGTATATGGTATGACCCAGTCTCAGGTCACAGATGTGTAAATATCGTATCTTTTCTCTGGTATGAGAAGATGAAGATGTAAATGAGTTGTAGTATGTATAGCTGATATTGTGAAATAGAAAATGTTTAAAAGGGAAGAGAGTGTAGGGGTAAATAACGAGGGGAAAATGAATGTGGTAATAATAAAGAAAAAAGGAAACAAAGATTATGTACATAGGGCAGGGGGAAAGGGGAAAAAATGAGAATCAAGTCATGTCATATTCTGGCACAAACTCTCAATGTTGAATGCTATGATGATGTGTATTCATAATGTACCAATAAAGATTAAATTAAAAAAAAAAGACATAGCAAAGCAAAACAAAACAACTGTTAAAAGGGGTGTGCGTGTGATGTCAGAGAAAAGAGACTCAGTATGGGTGGAAGCAAGAAACTAAGACTTCTACTTTCCTGGGAAAGAACAGCTGAGCAAAAGTCTTGACAGGATGTTTTGGTTTTGGCATTTACTTCTTCCCTCTAAAACTGTACACACAATCACATGTTGTATTTGCTTCTCTCTTTTATTATGGTAGGAGGGATCTGACTCAAGGTAACCTTTACACATATGAGGCAGGTACTCTGCTACCTCCCCACAGCCTCGGGCTATACTTTGTTTTTTCTTAAGTGAAGCGCATGTTCTTATGTTACTCATTTTACAGCCCTTGATTATCTCACACAAACTCCCTTTTGTTTACTGGTATTGTGGGAATTGAACTCCAGCAGCCGTTGTGCTTCCAAGGTAGGCGACGTACCACTTGAGCTAAATCTCTGGCTCTGACTATCTTACCTTTTCTTTTATCCAAATATGGGGATATATTCTGAAAAATTAATCATTAGGTGATTTATGCCCTTGTGTGAATGCCACAGAGTAGAATTCTCCCATAAACTAAGAGGATTACAGCATCACTAAGCATTACATTTTTCCAGAACCACTATCATATATATGGTCCACTGTTTACCAAAACAGTTGTGTGACTATATTCCTTCTTAAGCACCTGAAACCTATGTGCACTTTTAAGTAGCTTAATTGATCTGAGAAAGGCTGGAATTATTCCAGCCTAGATTAAGAACCCTATTTACACAAATGATTTCTTTTTAAATTTACCATAAATAAATATGTAATGTTTATGTATAAATACATACATATGTATGAATATAATTTTTGCTAAAGACCAGGAAAAGGAAGAATCTAATTGACAGTTCCCAAAATAAGAGGAAACCATAAAGAACTACGTGCACCTATCAAGAAATCAAACTAATCATTTACAGATTTTTTAAGAATAATAATAAAAAAAATTGGACCAGGGATTTAGCTCAGTGGTTCAGGCGCCTGTCTTGCAAGCACAAGGATCCAGGTTCGATCCCCGGTAACCACATACAATACTGGGCGTGGAGACTCACATCCAGCAGCAATCAGTACCACATACCACAGTGCCGGGCATGGTGGCTCACACCTGTAATCCCAGCACTCGGGAGGCAGAGGCAGGAGGATTGCTGTGATGTGAGTTTGAGGCTGAGCTCAGGGCCAGCCTGAACTACAAAGCGAGACCCTGTCTCAAAAAAAAAAAAAAAAAAAGAATAATAAAAAATTATCTAAATACCTAACAGAATTACAGTTGATCTTCATTATTTGACAATTATATATTTTAAAATTTGACTACTCCCTAAAATTTTTCTGTAGCACTCAAATCATAGAAATTCTCATAGATGAAAATGGCAAAAAAAAAAAAGGACACAATTTTGCATTTTATACCTTTTGTTGATTTTTCTACTTAAAATGGCTCCTAAACACTGTGATGAAAGCGCAATGACTCCTAAGGACAAGAAGGGTAGATGTGCATTACTAAGCAAATACATCTTAGGTAACTTGATCCAGACATAGGTGACTGTAATGCTAGCCACAAATTCAATGCTAATAAATATGTCATTTAAAGATAACAAATGAGGGGGCTTTAAAAAGAAACAGTTCTTGGGCCGGGGATATAGCTCAGTGGTTCCGGCGCCTGTCTTGCAAGCGCAAGGACCTGGGTTCAATCCCCGGTAACCACATAACAATACTGGGTGTGGAGACTCACCCCAGCGGCAACCAGTACCAAATACCACAGTGCCGGGCGTGGTGGCTCACGCCTGTAATCCCAGCACTCGGGAGGCAGAGGCAGGAGGATTGCTGTGACGTGAGTTTGAGGCTGAGCTCAGGGCCAGCCTGAACCACAAAGTAAGACCGTGTCTCAAAAAACCTTAAAAAAAAAAAAAGAAACAGTTCTTAGACAAACATACTACTAATCAGTTAATGAAAATACGACCAAGACCCAAAGAAACCTAACACAGTAGGTTCACACTTTGCTAATTCAGTGTTGGTGGTAATCTTAGAGATCTTTACTACTTGTCATTAATAACAATAAACTACAACTGGAAAATTTAAACTGTTCCTAAATCACTACTCTTGATAAAATCACGACTCAAGTTTCAATCTACAAGAGAAACTGCAACCTCAAGAAAGGAAGACTGTATCCTGAGATTTGCAAACTGGATAAAGATGATGTAAACAGATTAAATCACAAGTAGGGTACAAAGGAAATCTTCTGACAGACCAAACACTCTAATGATAACTTAAAATCACACAATAACCAGATATGGCAGCACACTCCTATAATCTCATGACTCTGGAGGCTGAGGCAGAAACTTTGAAAGATTGAGCCTTGCTTGGAAAACTTAGCTAGATCCTATCTCAAAAGAAAAAATAAATAAGGAGCTCAAAATACAGCTCAGTGAGAAGATCTTGAGTTCACTCCCCAGTATGATGGGGAAAAGGAATAAAGCTGATGAGAAAGGAAACATTCTTCATGCACCAAAAGTTTAAATCTCTAAAGGCATAACAGCAGCAAGTACACACATCACCCAACTGCTTATTCAAATCTAACAAAAATAAAAATGCCTCAAACTTCAGAATGGGAAAAATACCAAATTCAAACACTGATGGTATTTATGAGAAGAGGCAGTCAGGATTAAAATTTTCAAAGGTAGGGGGCCAGGGATTTAGGTCAGTGGTCCCAGAGTCTGCCTTGCAAAACAAGGGCCCAGGTTAGATCCCTGGTAACCACATACAACAATGCCAGGCATGAAGACTCACACCCGACCAGCAATCAGTACTATGTACCACAAAGCTGGGCATGGTGGCTCACGCCTGTACTCCTACCCTTCGGGAGGCAAAAGCAGGAGGATTGCTGAATTCAGGACTAGGACTAGCCTGAACTACAAAGCAAGACCCTGTTGGGGGTAGGGGGGGAGATCACGGGTAGGGCCTCTACCCTTTGTAAGAGGGACAGGCCTGAGCTGACAATTTTGCTGCTCCAAGTGATGACCTCTATGATTTAACACAGTAATCAAGCACTCGCTGCTACTACCAGATGGCACTTACAGAACCACTGACAGGATGATTTGTATTTGACTTCTTTGGACTCCCCAACCTCCAGAATCATCAACAGATCAGTTTCTATTCTTTATAAATAACCCAGCAACTCTGTTATAGCAAAAACAAAACAAAACAAAATCTAAAATGGTACTAGTAAAAAAAACCCAAAATTTCAACATTGGGGGTTAGAGAAGGAGGTCTACTGGAGAAGCTCAGGGGATAGCACAGGTATTCCAATAGGAAGCAAGCATAACCAGATACAGAAAATTAACCTCAAACATGAATTCTAGTCTACAACCAAACCACCTTGAACGGCTCAATCTCCTCTAAAAGATGAATTCTTCAGATCAAACCAAATATCTGGGCTATCAAAAAAGGAAGTAGGTGACTAGCAGTCTTCCTGTCATTTGGTCCAGACCACAAGCCCACTGAACCTCCATTCCCTAGTGGGCAAGTCTGGGTAAGCACCCCAGAGGTCGCACAGTGAGTTCAGCTGCCAGCCAGCAGTCTTCCAGTCATTGGGTCCAGACCACAAGCCTGCGTAACCTCCATTCCCCTGTGAAAGAGTCTGGGTAAGCGCTGCAGAGGTCACTCAGTGACTTCCGCCACTGGCTGGCAGCCTTCCTGTCATCGGGGCCAGACCAGAAGCCCACAGGACCTCCATTCCCATGTGGGACAGTCTGGGTGACTTTGGGCACAGGGCAGCATTAAAAAGAAAAAATTCAAAAACTCAGATACAAAGATCATCACCACAGAGGAATTCAGAGAAAATGGAAATGGAGCAAACTGAAGCTCAATCACCAGGACTGAGTGGTAACAAAACCAGATCTAGTAAAACGGAAATCAGATCTAATCTCAGATGAAAACAGAGATACTGTCCACAGTGAAAGATATGATTAAAGAAGAGATCAGGGACAAGAAGAGATCAGGGACAAGACAGAATCTGAGGTAACAAAAGAAACGGAATCTTTTAAACAGCTTCAAGCAGAGTTCCAGGTAATTAAATATGAAAACGAAAATTTGTGAGGTAGGACAAATGAAGCTGAGAACCGAATTTCAGAACTAGAGGACAAGATCGCAGCCAATGAACAGGAAAGAAATAATTTATGGAAAGTGGCAAGGAACCATGAAAAATATATCCAACAGCTGCCAGACAATTCAAAGAAGAACAACATAAGATTGATTGGAGTCACTGAGGAAGCTGGGAGAGTGCAAAAGACATTTTAAAAAACTCCTCACAGATATAATGGCAGAAAACTTCACAGGAAAAGGAAAAAAAACTGGACACACAGATAAACAAGGCATATATAGCTCCAAAAAAGGCTGTGATAAAAAAAAAAATCTACACCTAGGCATATAATTGTCAAGGTTCCAGATATCCAATAAAAGAGCTAAATACTGAAAGTATTTAGAGAAAAGAAAATACCTCATGCAAAGGGAAGCCTATCAGGATCACAGCAGCTTTTTCAATACAAATGCGCAAGGAGACCCTGGAGTGAAGTGTTTCAAGTCTTGGAGGAAAATAACTTCCAACTAGATTGATGTATCTGGCAAAACTATCTTAAAAAATGATGGGGAAATAAGATACTTCCATGACAAAGAACATCTGGAAAAACTTGACAAATACAAAATTTGCACTCCAAAAAATTCTAAAGAATATCTTGGAAAAATACAATGAAGGTCACAAACTCATGAGACCCAGCAGAGTGAACTCAACAGGCAAGGCAACAAACTAAATGAAAAGGGAAAAAGCAAACAATAAAAGAGCCAAGAACAGGAAAACACTATAACAGGTATAAATCAGGCCATATCAATCATAAATATTAATGTCAATGGCTTCAATGTGCCAATTAAAAGACATAGAATGGCAGAATGGATTAAGAAACAGGACCCTACAAAATTCTGCATACAAGAAACACACCTAATTCAGAAAGAAAGCCAAAGCCAAAGTAAAGGGATAGATAACAATTCTCCATGTAATAGGGAAATGCAAAAAAGCAGGAACGGTTATCCTATTTGCAGACAAAAACAGATTTCAAACCAAAACTGATTAAGAGAGACAAAGGACACTATATCCTCATACAGGTAACAAGTCCAAAAAAAGAGATGACATTCATAAATATTTATGCACCAAATTCCAGTGTACTCAACTATATAAAACAATTACTAATTGAAGGAAAATCTTGGCAGTCCCGCCCACTTTGTCCTGACTCCTCCCTCGGCCAAAACCACATAACCAATCTACAACCGCCCATCTCTGCATGCTTCAGCCAATCCACGACCCAACCTATACAACTACTCCCTTTACCATTTGCTTTGTAAGTGTGTGCATTGTTTAATAAAAGCAGAAGTGTTCTCTGAAACTCTCCCTGGAGTCTGCAGTGTGACCCTGTTTGCCTCTCACCCCTCCCAGTCTGAGTTTCTGTTACCGCAAAAGGACAATGACAAGCGGTGCCTCAATGTAGAACTCATGTATACCAGGTAAATAACTGTGACTGAAGATGAGTGAGTGACTCCTGATGGAAAATCTCTTTGATTTTGCAACCTCACTCTTTCAGCCTACAGCCAACAAGTGGGGCTCGAAAGCTGAGTGAAACTGGAAAGCTCTGAGTTCAGGTGAGTGTCTCCCCTTTATAAAATGGATAAATTCTCTAGTATAGACAGAGAATTTCAGGTTATATTTCTTACCCTACCACTCAAAATTTCCCAATCGCCTCTGCAATAATTTAGTGTCTAGACCTCCATGCTATTAAAGCATCAAAGGCTTGGGTATAAGGCTCCCCTAGTGGTCCTCAAGATGGCCAGGGCTTATCGTTTGAGAAGAGTCCAAAGATGGCACTAAATCCATTTCTCTTCTGGGTTCTTCATCCGTTTCAGTGCCAAGTGCACATCCTCCAGGAGATGACCTTACCTCTTTGGAGTTGGCCCAGCCCAAGCCTCCACGTAAACATGGGAGGTCTCAGAGTATGGAAGGAAATGATGTGATGGAAGTACCTCCTTCAAGATGGTGACCCCCTTTTCGGTCACCATCTTATCGCTGCTCTACAGATTCTGATACCTCTTTCTCCGATGAGATCAACACCAATGGATACTCAGTATATTTTTCAAAATTTCATAAACCTAACAAGTGTTCAGGTCCACCTATATCAACTTACCCTGTAACAAAGGGAGGACCTGAAGTCCCAGCCTGGATACCTCATTCCCCAAAGGTATGGAAGGAGTTCCATCATGCAGTACAGGAACATGGTCCCCAAAGTTCCTATGCAATACAATTGCTGGATAATTTTGCCTACAGTATGTATTGCCCCCAAAATTGGTTTGACATGGCTCATGCCTGTCTGTCCCCGAGGACTTCCTGATATTTAAAGCAGTTTACAAAGAAGAATACATACAGCAGGATAGCAACAATAATGTTACTGGAGTACAAATAAATGTGAGAGGTATTGGAAATTATTCCAATGTGTTCTAGCAGGCAGTCCAGCCTGGAGTTTATTAGACCAAGTGCATGACTGCACCCTAGCAGCATGGAGAAAGACACCTGTTACTGCCCAGCCTAAGAGCTCATCATATATGTTCCCCTCCCTAACTGCAAAACAAAGCAAAAAATTGTCCACTTGTGCTCTACCTGTGGACTGCTCCTGCCTATCAGCTCCCTTCAAGCACCAGGGGTAAATCCCCAAGGATTAAAGGTCAATTCACTTTAGCAAATGGATACTATCCATGCTGCCTCCTTTGGTCAACTCAAGTATGTACATATTACCACAGACACCCATTTGTTAGTGGCATGTGCCTCAGTTAAGTCAGGGGAAAAAACAAAACAAGCGATCTCCCACCTCTTTCACTGCCTCTGCACCATGAGAGTGCCATATAAGATTAAAACAGACAATGGTCCTGTTTATACCTCTAAAATGTTTAAAGATCCGCTAACCAACAAGTGGTATGGGCCTGACCCTTTGCTAACAGTAGGGAAAGGGTTCTCTTTTGTGTTCCCACAGGATTCCGAACAACTCCTTTGGGTCCCGGTGCACAAGATGAGCCCAAATAAGTGATGTCACTGTCCTCCAGGGCCGACCCCACTGGTAACACGGAGAGTCTTAAAAATCTCTATGAAGAAGCTTACAGCATGGCCCCCTCAAGAATTCCACATCCACAGCCAATTCCTGGGCCAATTATGATGGTCCTTCTTTGTGCTGTCCTTATTGCCAACAGCACTGCTCCAACGCATATATGTTCCCTTGTCCCTAACCAGCCCCATTTTTCTTACAGCAGACTGGAATTCACACTGCTGCAACCCCTAGGGAATGACTTTAACCTTCATCCTTCTTCTTCCAGAGGTAACCTGATTCAAAAGATTCTTGCCCAGCTGAACCCATCCCCTCTCCTCTAGTTACTTCCTTTCTCTAGATTTTTGCAAATTGGGCAATCCAGATTTACTTTTCCCTTCATCCAGTGAGGCTGTTGGCTGCAGACTCTTTAAAGATAAATTGTACCCCAGATGTCTCTTATTATCCATACATAAATGGTATTGTGATATCTCTAACTCTTCCACACTGCTCCTTTGCTTCATTCTAATCAGTAAGACATTACAAAAGGGTGATACAGTGCAAGTATCTACCTACATTAACGTAGGGAAAGATGTGACCCTTAACACTTTTCTTAGAAGTGGTTGTACCGGGCACCAAGTAAATAGTTTCCTTATCATAGTCACAAGATGTCTCTGGCATACCAGGAAGTCTTTTTTTTTTTTTTTTTGAGACAGGGTCTCGCTTTGTGGTTCCCACTGGCCCTGAGCTCAGCCTCCAACTCACATCACAGCAATCCTCCTGCTTCTGCTCCCAAATGCTGGGATTACAGGCGTGAGCCACCACGCCCGGCACTGTGGTATGTGGTACTGACTGCTGCTAGGCTTGAGTTTCCACACCCAGTATTGTATGTGGTTACCGGGGAACAAAACCAGGTCCTTGCGCTTGCAAGACAGGCGCCGGAACCACTGAGCTAAATCCCCAGCCCCAGGAAGTCTTATTGTACTGAATCTTGTACTGCATATGAGGTTCCGTAAAACAGGCTATGGTTTAAGGGTTAGCAGAAAGTACTGCCTGGCTGGTCCCTGGAACTGCTCAAGTCACATCTACTTTGCTGTTACTTTTGTATCCGCTGCATAATGAGGAGAACTGGGAAAGATAATCCAGGATTCAGTTCTCTGAAGCTGTTTCCCCTGCTGTTTCTCTTGAGCTCGTCCCTGAGTGCCTCTATTCTTTCTGCAGTCCTGGATTTATACCAACACATTAACCCTTCTCTGTTTAACTCCTCTCAAAATAGGTACTTTTACCTCAGTAGAACTCCTCCAGCAATATGGATCCTGGTGACGCAAGAGATGACCCACCTTTTCATATCATGCTTTATTCCTGCCCACCTCACGATCAAGGAGCATCAGCCATCGCTGGCATCATCATATCCAACATGATTGCTGTTACGCCCACTGCTACAGCCTCCATTACTATATGCTACCTTTTGGGCCCACCTAAGATATTGTTCATATTAATTCCTCTCAAGTCCTAGATGTTTTCTCCCTTCATACTGTGTGAGATAACATTTGGTGAGGATTCACCCAAGTATGGACAATATTAAATATTTGGGTAAATATTTATATTTAAATATTAAATATTTGGGTAAAATTCATTGTTCTTTCTTCAACATATGTGTTTATATAATAATTGTGTTGCTAGACATAAATTGTTGTTGTTATAATAATTGTGTTGCTTATATTTAAATTGTTGTTGTAATAATTGTGTTGCTTGGATTTAAATATGTCAGGCCAGCATCCCGTAGATACAGACAAATCCAAACAGACTTTCTTGTAAAAGATTTAAAACTGTTAAAAACTATACTAATTACACGGATGTTTAATATAATAACCTTTTACAACATATGGGGTCATATATGGAATAGCCTACATGAGGGTTGATCACAACTGTCTAGGTGGGTAAGAGGAATCATTCTTGGCTCCCCCTGTGTCCTATCTCTATTCAGGCTTATTATGATTTCAATACTGTGCTTTTGGCTGAGGTTTTGGAATCGAAGACAAGAAGGAGAAAAAAAGTAAAATCTTGGCAGCCTTGTCTGCTTTATCCTGACGTCTCACTGGGCCAAAACCACACAACCAATCCACAACTACCCACCTCTGCATGCTTCAACCAACCCACAACCCGACCCATATGGTTACATCCCCTGCCATTCGCTTTATAAGTATGTGCACTGCTTACAAAAAGCAGAAGTATTCTCCGAAACTCTCCCTGGAGTCTGCAGTATGACTCTGTTTGCTCCTCAGACCTCCCAGGCTGAGTTTTTATTACTTCAAAAGGACAACAACAATTAATGGAGGTGAAAAGCCAGATAAGTACTAATACAATAGTAGTAAAGGACTTTAATACCTTGCTGTCACAGATCAACTGTACAAAAATTAATAATGAAATATTTGAACTGAACCAAACATTTGAACAAATAGGACTTAATAGATGCCTTACAGAGTATTTCACCCTGCAAAGTCAAAATATACCTTCTTCACAGCTGCTCATGCGTCTTTCTCCAAAACAGACCACATATTAATTAAGAGAACATCTTTAAGTAAATGTAAATGAATCAAAGTTATCCCGTTTACTGTCAGATCATAGTGCCTTGAAATTAGAGCTGAACAGCAAAAGAAACTCCAAGATCCTCAAAAACACATGGAAACTGAACAACACTCTACTGAACAACCAATGGGTCACAGAAGAAATTAAAGTTTCTTCAATTAAACAACCACCTCAGTACAACATACAGGAATTTATGGGAAACAATGCAAACAGTTCTACAAGGGAAATTCATAGCAGTGAACACTTACACCAGCAAAACAAAGCAAGCTCAAATACACAATCTAATGCTGTACCTCCAACTACTAGAAAAAAAGGAGCAAGACAAACCTAGAACTCACAATAGGGAAGACATTATAAGGATCAGAGCAGAAATTAATGTAGTGGGGACTAAGAGAACAATACAAAAAAGTCCACATATCAAAGAGTTGGTTCTTTGAAAGGATAAACAAAATTGAAAGACCCCTAGCCAATCTTACCAAAGAAAGGAAGGAAAAGGCTCAAATCCATGCAATTAGGAATGAGAAGGCGGAAATCACTACAGATCCAGGAAAGTCCAAAGGATAATAAATACCTACTTTGAAAATCTGTACACCAATAAGATAGAGAATGTAGAAGAAATGCACAGATTCATAAACACATATGAGCTTAAAAGTTGAACAAAGAAGATATAAAAATGTTAAACACCCCAATTTCAATTTGTGAAATCGAAAATGTAGTAAAAAACTTACCCACAAAGAAAAGTCTTGGTCCTGATGGTTTTACTGCTACATTCTACAAATCTTTCAAAGAGTTAATTCTATTACTTTGAAATCAAAAGGGAAGCAGTGCTCCCAAATTCATTCCTGGAAACAATTACACTGATTCCAAAAGGAGAGAAAGACCCAACTGAAAAAGAGAAGTATGGGCCTATTTCCCTACAAACATTGATGCAAAACTCCTCAATAAGATGTTGGCAAAAATTGGGGCCAGGGATTTAGCTCAGTGGTTTTAGCACCTGTCTTACAAGCGCAAGGACCTGGGTTCGATCCCCAGTAACCACATACAATACTGGGCGTGGAGACTCATGCCCAGGAGCAACCAGTACCACATTCCACAGCGCCAGGTGTGGTGGCTCATGCCTGTAATCCCAGCACTCAGGAGGCAGAGGGCAGGAGGATTGCTATGATGTGAGTTGTTTGAGGCTGAGCTCAGGGCCAGCCTGAACTACAAAGTGAGACCCTGTCTCAAAAAACCTAAAAAAAAAAAAAAAAAAATATATATATATATATATACACACACACACACATACATACATACATACATATGTATATTGGCAAATAGAATACAAAGAATTATCAGAAGATCACACTCCCTGTCCAAGCTGGACTCATCCCAGGGATGCAAGGACAATTCAACATACAGAAATCAATAAACATAATATACTATAAACAGACTCAAGGAAAAAAACCATATGGTCATCTTGAGAGATGCAAAAGCAATTCTAGGCAACAAGCACATGGTGGGGGTTATCATGATCCCAGACTGCATGGTACTGGCAAAGTAACAGACCCTAGGAAGATTCAGAAACAACTTCAGATACACTCTGCTACCTCTTTGCTAACTCTTTTTTGACAAAGGAATCAAATATTCTCAATGAAGGAAATACAGCTTCTTTAACAAATGGTGCTAGAAAAACTAGTCTTTAACCTGCCAAAGCCTAGAGCTACACCTATCTCATTCACCATGTACTAAACTAAAATCAAAGTGGATTAGAGACCTAAATATTAAAACAGAAATAATGATTTACGGAACAAAACAGAGGATGCAAAGCAATGCCAGGCATATTCAACCATCTCACCTTTGAAAAGGGGTCAAAAACATACACTAGAAAATGCATCTTTAACAGATGATATTGGGAAAACATATATGCAGAGACTAAATCTAGACTTCTATCTCTCTCACGTACTAAAATCAAAATGGATCAGAGACACTGAAATAATCAATCAGCTGGAAGTCAAAAAGATGTCAACTTTTTAAGAAACAGGCACAGGAAAAGACTTTTGAAACAGAACTACAATTGCACATAACACCAAGAATTAACAAATGGGTTAATATCAAATTAAAGCTTCTGCACAGCAAAAGAAACAACTAACAAAACTGAGACAATCTATAGAATGAGAAAGTTTCCTGCTATTTCTCAGACAGAAGTCTATCTAGAATATATACAAGGAATTAAAACAAAACTAGACCCCCAAAATAGAAGACTCAATCTATTAATTAGCAAATGAAATGGATGAACACTTCTCAGAATACAAACGGCCAAGAAGCAGATGAAAACATGTTGAGCATCTTTGGCCACTAAAGAAGGGCAATTTAAAACAACAATGAGATTCTTCCACCTTACTATAAAAAGAATGGCAAACATCAGCAACACTACAAACAACAAATGCTGTCAAGGTCCTGGGATACACAGGAACCCTTGTACATTTCTGGTGGGAAATTAACACAACTACCAATGACTAAACTAATGCAACAACTATGAAAATTGGTATGGAGAGTTATCAAACGCAAAACTAAAAATAGAAACTTCATTCAACCTGGGTATTCCTTTTCTAGATATCTTTCCAAAAGTTAAAGACATATTACAGTGATACATGCATATTCATGTTTATAGCAGTAAACTCATAATAACTAAAACTTCAAAAAGGATAGACTCTTGGTTAAAGAAAACGTAATATACACAAATGGGATGCATGTAATGGGGAACTACTCAGCCATAAAAGATAAATGAGTCATTAGTAGGAAAATGGCATACTTTGAGATCACAATGGTAAGTGAAATAAGTCAGATACCAAATATTAAATATCTTATCATTTCTCTAATATAAGAAATCCAAAGTATAAATGAAGAGCAAAATAAAGATTATAGGAAATGGGAGGTAGACCTTTTGGAAACGTGAAAATGAACTAGGGATAGGAGAAGGGAAGGTGAGATGGGGAAAGAGAAGTAAAAGGATTACAATGTGGCAAGTATATGTACTATTAAATCTAAAATGCATATACATATATATGTACACATACACATACATGAATGACTCAAACTGTCATTAACATGCAGACAACTTCAGAATATTGTTCCAATGAACTCTTTCTAAAAAATCTAAACCAGCTGTCCAGACAACCAAAATTAGAGATACACAAACTGGTGGAAGCACTTACTATATAATAAACTAGATCAACACAGGAGTTTGTGTGGATTAAATGAAAAACTCTAAGTTTCCAGGGGCTATGTGTAACAATGCAAAGTGTAACTAGTTAAAATCTGGCAGAAGGGGTGTTATGGTGCAAAGGACAGGAAGTAAAATGCAACCAAAGTTATCTGCTTTCAATAATCATATTTGTGGTGGTATTATTAGCACTTTTATTCTAAGACTGTTGTGTGTTTAATATGGGACAAGTATTTACAGGATATTCAAACTCTATCATCCCATATCTCTGACATCCAAGACTGAGTAGTAAAGCAGAGCAATTACTTAAAAGGTTAACTAAAAATGTTATCCTAAATTTGAATCCAAAGTATTAGTATGTTTGCATGTTTTAACTTTAAATATACAAATATATTTGAATCTCTAAAAATATTGTGATACACACACACACACACACACATATATAAATGTAGCCAATCCGAGTCTCAAGTCCCTTTTCCAATCTGGGCTCTCATTCAGTTGCAAGTGCCTGTTTGGGGTCCAACTGTTGCCAGGCCCATGTCCTATGCAGAGCTCCATGCTGGGTCACCACTTACAGCCAACCCAACCCAGAAAGTCGTGCTCCGGGCCCTAGACTCCCTATACGGTCTCTATTCTCACTGACCTGGGGGCAAACAAGAATGAATGACAAAGAGACATGACATCAGTTTAACACATCTGGGCAGCCAGGGGGGTTCTTGCCTCTAGTAGAAAGACAGAGGAGCCCCCAGCATCTGGCTCATCTTGCCTTTGTTCATCCAAGCAATCAAAGTAACACAAGATTCATATGCTTTCCAATATCCATTAGTAAGTATATTCTCTGGCAAACAACTTAACCTCAGGTGTCTTAACCTTTCCCTAATATGCAGAGATATCTGAGTGCAGCCTTTCTCCTTGGTGTGCACAGAAAAAGCCAATTAAGCCTTAATTCTCCTCTGGTTTCCAACACAAATACTGTATTTATATAACAGTTATAAAAATATATTTCATCTTTTATTCATAAACACACAAATACATATGCATACACACAGAAAGAATGAGCCGGAGAATCCCAATTGCCTAGCTTAGGGTCTTGAAATAACATTTTTAACTTAAAAAAACCCCAGACTTTTTGGAGAAAAAACATGTCTAAAGTTTAAGGCAAAAACCTAAGATGAGCCAAGAAAAATGTGGTCATACAGATAACAAGTAAGCAACCAGAACAACTAGGTTTATGTCAACAATCCAAAAGTCAACTAAGGAGACTCTCCTTTATCCACCAAAAGGACAATATACATATCAATTTAACTTGAATTGCATTTTACCAAACATGTTTGAATCCCAAATGTTTAAATATTCTAGTTAATACTGAGAGAACTGAGGACTACCCGAAACGAACAGAAAAATCAAATGCTGCTAAGGGGCTTGTTTTATGGTTTCAGAGCAGAACCAAGTAAGATCTAAGTGGGGAGCCAAAGTTCACATGAGACCTTCAGTCAAAAATACAACAGCTACAACCACATCTTACTGACACAAAGGTAAGAAAGGCTCATCCTAATGAAAGATTCTCCTTATTCTAGTAATTAAAGCTGACCAATGAACTACAACAAAGCTCAGGTAGGGACTAGATACTGTAAGTGTGAATCGATTATTTATAGGGAGGACCTATATGAAAATTTTTAAAGGGAAATTTTTTCTATATTACCCTTTTCCTTTTTTCTAGAAGCCACTGAGTGCCTGACATGCTCATAGTCACAGGTACATTTCCCACTTTTTTTTTTTTTTTTTTTTTAGGTTTTTTGAGACAGGGTCTCACTTTGTAGTTTAGGCTGGTCCTGAGCTCAGCCTCAAACTCACATCACAGCACTCCTCCTGCCTCTGCCTCCCGAATGCTGGGATTACAGGCGTGAGCCACCACGCCCGGCACTGTGGTATGTGGTACTGGTTGCTGCTGGGTGTGAGTCTCCACGCCAAGTATTGTATGTGGTTACCGGGGATCAAACCTGGGTCCTTGCACTTGCAAGATAGGCATAGGAACCACTGAGCTAAATCCCAGCCCCTATATTTCTCTTCTGTCTCAAGCCTAACTCTCAATAAAAACCTTGCCTGTGCTTATATTCCTGTAGGTCTAAGTTCAGTCTTATTTCTTCTGTTTCTAGACCTAAGAAGTCAGCTTTGGTATTAATACTAATACTTTAAAAAAATTTGTTACTTTCAGAGGATGGTAGTTTGTCTTGAAAACTGGAAAAAGGAAGGAAAAATGCAAGCATTCTTATCTTTTCTAAAGAAACAAACAGTAAATGAGAAAAAGTACATTTATATCTCACCTAATGAACTGGTAGAATATCACTATTTTGCAACCTTCAAAGATTTAATGGTCCTGGCAATAAAAAGAGAGCATTCAGACACTGTGTAACTCCAGAAGAAAAACCACAGTATCATCTGTAATATATCACTAGTAAAATACCACCCTAAATCCTGTCAAAGATTTTATCTCTAGGTTTGATCAAGCCTTCGGATCCAGCTGCCCATCTGCAGAAAATGTTGAATTATAAGAAGAGCATGTAATCTGCCAGATACACTCTACAGAGAAACAACTAGTCAAACTGCTCAGGTTCTTCACCAGATAATTTTCAAGAAAAAGAAAAAAGATGGAGGGGAGAACTTGGAAAAGACACGCTAGACAGTAAGAGTGGGGTACAGCTAAACTGTGATGCTTACGTAAAAATAATTTGCTAGTTACACTACAAGGAAACACAACAAAGTGACTACTGTAAGTCAGGACAATGGTTACTTCTGACAACAGGATGGATTTTACACTGGCTTAGAGGGAAAGGGTTCTGGGCAAAGCAAAAAATGCTTGACCAGGGCAGGGGTATATTGTTTCTATAGTGTTACTTTTAAAATAACAACGGCTTTAAAGAGTGATTGATTAGTAGAAAGCCAGCTGGGTAATCTGGTCATTTCCGAATGGGACAAGGAACTCACCACACATTCCCACCAAAACTGTGGATCCAGTTTCAATGACCTCAGATCCAGACTCTTTTAGTTCATGATCTCAAGAAATTGATGCTAAATGATCTATTCACCTGAAATAATTGTCTTAGTCATGAAGTGCAAACCATTTCTCCACGTAGAGTATATGTGTTAAGAAGTGAATAAAACAATAAAGTGATTATTAATGACTATTAACTATAAGATTTACTCATCCATCAGCTTACCCATTAGGAGAGCTGGTAAAGGTGTGACTTGTTAAGAATGTTACTTTAGGACTCTCTCTTTTTTTTTTTCCTGTCATATACACAAACTTTTTCTCAAAGTTCAGTGATTCATAATTGCCCTCAAGCTGCCAGCATAAAGTACAGAAGAGTGGAGGAGAATCTCCTTAGGCTCAGAGACATAATCTCAGTGATCTTTAGGTCACTAAGTACATGGTAGATTACCCCGATGTTGTAAAGTAGGAAAATTTTGCTATAAGCAAAGGAACATAATCCAAAAACTATGACTAACGAATTGTAATTTACCAAATTGTTTGAAAATCAATTTTTGTTGACTACATCAAAGCTAAATAGTAACTTTAAGATCTGCTTCAGCTGTTTCTGAATAAAGCTGTCCTCAGAGACTCCAACTCAAAAGTACATACACAACAATGGATATATCCCCAAAACTATATAAAATACCCATGTCACTCTATTAAATATGGATTACTTGAAAATGCAGAGAATTAACTATCAAAACAAACCTTTGGGCACTAGACATTTCACATGTCCCATTTTTGTTTTTTATATTATTATCCCTATAGTATAAAAGGACTCTGAAAATGAGATAATAATGATGGGTTTTGAACTTTGACTCAAACCAAGTCTTTCCAATGAATCCTTCTGTTTCTAAGAAAAATTGGCATTTGCAAATTACAATCACTACTGGCATTAGAAAATTTAATTTTCTACCATATCTTTATTTCCATACCATAAGTTCATGCTTCTATGTCTTACCACTTATTTCAAGCTCTGCCCAATGTGACTTCTTTCCATTTGCTGCTTCCTCAGAGGACATAATTGTGTACATCCTCCGAGGGTCAGGGGGATCGTATTTTTCTTTGGGCATACCTATTAAATGAAAAGAAATTAATCAGAACTTTGAAGAATCAAACATACAGAACAAAATCTTTTAAAAGCACACTCATATTACAATCTCTAAATACAATTTCCCACTACAAGGCACTATGAATTCCTTGGAGAAATCCATTATTTCAGATCCAGAAGACAAACAGATATACAAATCTTGAAGCCATCAAGGATGTGGTAGCTGTGGAAAAGACAAGCGCTAGAGTGAACAGGTTCTACTAGTTAAACATAACAATCAGAGTACCACAATAATGACTACAACTGAATCATGAACTGAATGAATACTTTTTTTTGTTTTTTTGGCAACAGTGGGGATTGATTTCAAACCTTTCATACTGAGCTGTATCTCTACCCCTTTTTATTTTTTAAAACTTCAAGACAATATCTCAGTAAGTTGCCTGGGCTGAACTCTAACTTGTGATCTTCCTTCCAGAGCAATGACATTACAGAGTGTACACCAGCATGCCTGGCTCAAATTCAAAATTTTAAAATAAAATAAACCCAAAGTCACTTGAATATTGGAAAACAAAACTATCAAGCATTTATCATGAATTTCTGATAGAAAACTAGGTAAGTCACTGTTGTTTACAGAATTCCAGCTAATAAATACAAAGAGTTACATATGGAAAAATTAAACAACTGCAAGATCTGAAAGCAACGATCAATCTCATCTGGACAGGCAGTCACTCTGCACCTCCTTGATGAGATGATAGGAAGCACTTAACACTAATAGGGACGAAAGTCCTTGTTCCTTCTTCTCTCAAGTATAAACAAAAAACCTGAGGCTAATAAAGTCTCTCTAGATCTAGCACCAGTTTACAGATAAGAAAATACGGGAATATATTTAAAATAACAAATATACTGAACACTGCATACAACAAACTGTAGGCTTGATTATGATGGTAATTTAAAATGTATTTTAAAATTTAAAACTTAATTTTTCAACACTACAAAGAGAGCTGGCAAGATGAAGAATACAGAAAGCTCTGCACGGCTGAGGTCCCAATTTCTTAAAATTAATGGCATAAAAAAGAAGAATGAGAGGAATAGATGGAATACATTTAATAGGCACAACAATCAAATGCGATCTGAATCTGAAGAAATCAAGTGTAACAAGACATTTTTGAACATCAAAGATATTTGAGGATGAATGAACTAAAATAGTAGTTAATATTAGAGACATACTGTTCATTTTGCTTATTTCTAAATATCACTCCCATTTATATTTCCTGAAATTCCTTATCCTTGTTTTACTTTATCTTATTTTTCTGGGTAAACCATAACCTCTGTTTAACAAACTCTTTACCTACTCCATATATACCTACACAGCTAAATAAACTATGGAAAAACTCCCAACCCAGTGAAAAAATGAACTAGTCAGTAAGCACCAAAAATGGTGCCCAGAAATTAAACTGGAAATTCCAAGTTTGTCCTACATTCCTAGTGGCTTGTCTCTCCAAACCCGTTAGATTAATAGTAACTTATACTACTCTAGCCTCCTTCTCGGCTGACCTTTTCTCAATGAAATAAAAGTCAGAAGAAGCTTTTCTATTAACTACACCCATACCTACCTATACTCTTGTTTACTATGAACAAACTGCCTGCAATCTTAGCACTGAATCTGCCTCAGCACTTAAACCCACTCCATCAACCATCCTCTTCAGACACAGTACTCTGGCAATATGGCTATTTTTTCCTTTCATCTCATCCCTGTCTGGTCAATCTTTATCCTCAGCACACTTCCTATTTTAAAAAAAGATGAGCTCATTTCCATCTCTAACTGTTATTTTTTTCATTCATTCACTCTGCAGCAAGAAAAATTCTTCAGACTTGTGTTTGTTTTGCCTTTTCCCAACTAGGGAGTAAGGCCCCTTAAGTGAAAAGTAAGAAGGAGCAAGGACCTTAGGCCCTAGTTTTCACACAAAATCATTAAGTAAACATACAACCCACGCACTTTTTCTAAATTACGTATTACAACAGCACTGTTTGTGACAAAAGAAGAGTAAGCAACCTAAATGATTCATTCAACGTAGTAAATGTTAACATTCTACCAAAAAATTTCAAGAATCCACCGACCTCCTATTCTTACATAATATCATCATTTCCTGGACCCTTTCTTAGCTGTTCTATGATCGATTTTTTTTTTTTTTTAAACACAGGGTCTCGCTTTTGTAGTTCAAGCTGGCCCTGAGCTCAGCCTTGAACTCACAGCAATCCTCCTGCCTCTTCCTCCAGAGCGCAGGGATTTTAAGTGTAAGCCACTACGCCTGCCACTGTGGTATGTAGTTCTGATTGCTGGTGGGTGTGAGTCTCTACACCCAGCACTGTGGTATGTGGTTACCAAGGATCAAACCCTGGCCCTTGCACTTGCAAGGCACGCGCCGGAAACACTGAGCTAAATCACTGGCCCTATGATCAATTTCTGATGTAGGTGAACACTCCATCCCCAAAACCCTCATTTCAGTTGGCTTCTAGCGTATTGTTTCTTTTAGTTTTTCTTCCATTTCTGTAAGTTCTAATGTTTTACTGGTTCTTTCCACAGAATTGAAACTATCTCCATTATACCAACAGAAAATTGAAGCATAAAAGAGTTGAGCCCTCTTCCAGACTTACAAGACTAGCGGTAGCACAGTAAAGCTTTGAGGGTGTCTGAATACAAATTAGTTGCTTCAATTATGCTATACTGCTTTCCTGCTGGTGGAAAGTGGAAGTGTATTTCACATGTAGAAACCGGTTTTCACCATTTTTAGTCAAAGCACAGGAGGTAAAAAATCCTAATAGACTGTTTGAGGTAAGAATATAAATGGAGAAATTATTCATCTGCACAAGACACAACAGCATGACAGAGATTTAGCTCAAGTACGACCACTCCTACCATGGAAGCACAAGGGCTGGAGTTCGATCCCCGGTACCAACCCCCCTAAAAAAAAGATATTAACAGTGCATCCAAAACAGTGTGTTTTGGAGCATGGCTTTTTATATACAGATAAAATTTATTTATATGCCAATTTCTTCAGTATAGAATACAGTAACTGACATTTTTTAGACTCAAAGAAATCACTTGATACAAAAAGGTGTATGTACAGTAAAAGAACAGTTTGGCTGGTCCAGTCTGGGGGACAATTTGTTGAAGTGCCCCTTTTGAATGACATGACTATAACAGTAGTAACCTAAGAAACAAAGGATGTTACCTAAGGGCACCAGAACTAAAATAACACCTGAATCCCACAACAAACGCTTCCTACACTTAAAAAAATTTGAGTGCATCAAAGTACATACAGTAACTATAAGTAAGTATGGACAAGACACACTGATAAAAAGGGAAAGGCCTGACCTAACAGGGGGAAGGTATTTAAATATCAAACTTTCTAGAACAATGATGGCACAAAAAGCAAGCAAAAGAGTAATACACAAACAGGGCCAGAGATTTAGCTCAGTGGTCTGGCACCTGCCTGTCAAGCGTAAGGTCTTGAGTTCAATCCCTGGTAAACACATACAACAATGCTGGGCATGGTGACTCATGCCTGCAAGCACAACACTTGATAACCACATGCCACAATGCTGGGCATGTTGGCTCATACCTGTATTCCCAGCACTGTGAGGCAGAGGCAGGAGGATTGCTGTGAGTTGGAGGCTGAATTCAGGACCAGCCTGAACTACAAACTGAGAACCTGTCTCAAAAAAACAAACAAACAGAAAAGAATACACAAACAGGTTCCCAGAAATATTCAAAAAGCAAATAAAGTACGTTTTCATAGTAAAAAACAAAAAAAGGGGAAAGCAAAGAAACTCCTCACATCTAAGATGACAATTACTCTCTAATTCAGCATACCTACCTTTAGGAATTGATCCAAAAGCAACAAAACTATATCCACAAGAAGATATTTATATAAATGCTCACAACTTTACTCAAACTTGCCCAAAACTGAAAGCAATTGAAATGTTCATTACTAGTGAATAGACAATCAAATTTGAATGTAGCTTCCCAATGAACTACTGATCAATTAAAAAAAAAAAAGAATTGCTGATAGACACAAAAATACAGATAATTCTCAAATATTAAACGAATGAAAGAGACCTCAAAGGGATTCCATTTATATAAATTTATAAGGATAAAAATTACAACTGTAGTTGTATCTAAATATTGGGGCACAGTTTACACAGGTATGCATACTGGACAAAACTCAAATTTTGGATTAAAGTCTATTTCATGTAAGTTTCAAAATGGAATCACTAACAAAATGTTAATCTCTAACAAAATAGAGCTAGAAGGCCATGAAAGATGGGTCCTCACACATTCATATGTCTCTGACAGGAACTACATAAGAAATTCTTCAAAAGCACAGTACAGTGGTACTGTACTCACCCAGTTTCAGGTATCTGCCAACCACGGCCTAAAATTAACTGACTAAAAAAATAATGCAAAATGACAGACCTGAGGATCAATGGAGTACACTAGAAGATCCAGAAACTACTCCAGATACACTGAGCCACCTCATCTTTGACAAAGGAGCCAAAAATCCTCAATGGAGGAAAGATAGCCTCTTTAACAAATGGTGCTGGAAAAACTGGGCTTCAACTTGCCAAAGGCTAAAACTAGATCTAACTCTTTCACCGTGTACCAAGCTAAAATCAAAGTGGATAAGAGACCTA
>PVIR01000364.1:0-33064 GCA_004026965.1 Petromus typicus
ATGAAGTTCATCTCCACGGTAACTTCACTATGAAGAAACCTCCACAGACTTAGGGAGGAAAAGAAAACGTTTTCTGTTAAAGGATTTAGTTGGAGAAGGAGGTGAATTCAAGTCATTTGTGTAGCGGTCTATTGCTAACAAAATTGTTCCTCTCCACAGAATATGACACCGAATACATGCTCTAAGTTTAGTTCCTATCTGCAAATGTAGCCTGTGAACCGAAACAAGCCTCAAGGAAAGATGCGTGAGTGTCACACTCTTCTCACCCTCTTCCTCCTCTTTTTCTTTTTATTAGTATGCTTTTGCCGTCCACGTAATTCACATCCCTCTTGAGGAATGGGTACCTGGACATGAAATCCTCCCCTCCCCACTCACCTCTCTCCTTAAGTCTCTAAATCCTTCTCCCCTTTTGCATTTTGATGTTGTCACTCTTATCTCAGGTCTATGAGAAATAACGCTTTTGCCCGTCGTGGTTGTTAGGCTCCTGTACACGGCACCTCTTGCTCTATCTACTTCCCCTTCCTCCCCCTCGCCGTCCCCTCTGTCTCCTGCGTCTCTTCCAATTTGCACCATCTGCCTCCTTGAATGGAGACTGAAGATGGTTAAAATCAGTGGATGGGGAGAAAGATTCCTGCTCTCTTCCAGACAAATATTTATGTCCAGGCAGTAGGAAACAGATAACTACCTGCAGAGGTTAAATCAGGGCAATCCATGATGCGTATATGTAATGTACCAATAAAGATTAAAAATTTTTTAAAAATAAAAATAAAATATGAACTTATGTTTCATTAAAAAAAATCAGCGCCATCAATTGTTTAAGAGGCCATTAAAATCATAATCCTTTCTCATAGGAAGAAATCCACAAGGCAGTACCTGGAATAAGATCCTTCCCGCCAAAGAGGCATAAAAGAAGAGCAATAATAAGCATCTGGCAAGGATCTTAACCTTGCATTAATAGATATAGAAACCTGGCTCTTTTGAAGATTTAAAACATAAATTCTAGAATGGACTCTATTTTCCCATCTTTTTTTTACTAATTATTTAAATTTAATTTGTTAAAATACAGTGTCAATTTGTAAACCAAATAATTATTTACATATTAGAAAACCTATATTCATGACAATTCAAACTACTTGAGTAAATATATTAAAATAATACTTAGATATTTTTTCAAAAAATAAAACCTCACCTTACCAATCCTTTTAAAAAATGTATTAGAGCTCACTGACAATTTCTACCCCTATTGCAGTAAGTAAAAATGAAAGATAGGTCCCAAGGGCCTTATCTCCTGGTGTACACTATGCATGGTCCTCAAGACTTCGAATAGCAAGCTTTGTTCCTGTGACTGGCTTATTACATGACACAGTGGACTCCAAAGGAGACAATCCAAGGTGAGTTGGCCATGACTGGGAGAGGGGAGCTTTAAAGAGGAATGACTTCTTGGAGTCTGAAGTCTGAAGCTTAAAAGAAGGCAGAAATATTCTCTGATGTCAACTTTGATGACAGAAGGGATTATACAGCAAGGAACGCCAGTAGATTCTGGGAGCTGAGGATGTCTCTGGGTGATAGAAACAAAAAAAAAAAAGACAACCTCATTCCCCTGTCTGCAGGAAACTGGGTCTTGCTAACACCCTTCACAAACTGGAAGGTGGTGTCAAGGCCCAGGAGGAAACATGTCCTGCCGCCCAGTGACCAAAGCTTTGTGAAACCTGAGCAAATAATCTGGAGAGCCTCCAGACCTACAGACAGACTTCAGACATAATACATGAATATTGTTTTTGCTTGTTATTTTCTTTATTGAGTCAATTGGTACATACATATTAGATAAACATTATGATCACATTGAACATTGAGAAATTGTACATGTGCATAAAACAACTTGATTCACATTTTTCCCCCATTCTGCTGTGCCCCCGACAACCCCCACCAGCTATACACAAAGCTTTGTTTCCACTTTTCTTGTTTCTTGTTTCCTCTTTTTTCTGTCTCTTCTTTAATGTCTCCTACCCCCCTTTCCTTTTTCCCTTTGAAAATTTTCATCCTATTTCATGATATTTATCACACATTCTGGACCTCATTTACACCTCCAGTTTCTTATACTAGAAAAATGCTATGATATAAATGGATATTGTGTGAAGGTGCGACAGAGTAATTGGTTACACACACAGTAAAAGAAAGCAAACATTAACCTCAATAAACAAAAGCAAACATTTTAAAATAGAGAAACAGATATGTTTGTGGAATACCAAGGCAAAATACTAGATGAAACTCAATAGATATAAAAAGAATAGATATAAAAAGGGGAAAAATTAAATAAATACTAAACATACTGTCATAAATAAAAACATAGTCTGAATGGAGTTAAGAATACTTTATCTTCAATTTTTATTAAGCTAGAAATTTTTGAGAAAAAAAGGCAGAAGTAGAATAGTCACTCTGATCTTTTATATCTTTCCACTTGAAGCAGATCTCAGCATCAGCATAGGATTCCCTGACCTCCTCTTGACTTGGGTCATAAAATGCTTTGTGAGAGACATTTTCCCTGTTGCTGAAAATGACAGAATTATCCCTGAAGACACAAGCCCATATAAAAAGAAGAATTAGGACAGACTTTGTTCAGTTTCTCTCAGTATACAACTATTAGTTCATATTCTTTTTGCCCCATCACATTTTTTTCACTCTTCAAACCTACAATGGAAAATAACCACAATTAATTTTTTCTTCCGGTTCTCATTTCTGATGTCTTTTGAGTCTCAAAAAACATATTAAATGTATTTTTTCTCTCTATTAATTTGTCTTTTGGAAAAAAGGCCTCAACCAGGACCCTAAAACATGTAAAATGGAAATTAGGTTTCTTCCTTGTTATGGTTGAGGTTGACTGCTCTCAAAACCATCTTGAACTTTGGAGAAACTTTTGGGAGGTAATTGGATCACAGCAGCATGAGTGCTGGTTTGCTGTTCAGAGGAGGGTGCAGGTCATTGGAAGAGAAGATCTCCTTCCTAAACCCTTCTCTTGTTCTCTGATTCCTGGGTGCCTTAGTCCAAGTAGCTTTCCTCCACTCTGTTCCTGCCCTGGAGCCGGACATCCATGGGCTGAACTTCTAGAACTGAGCCAAGATGATCCTTCCTTTGCCCCTTTCAATTGTGGTGCCAGGTGCCATGTCCTGGTGAGGAGGGATGTGACTAAGATAGAAGCTCCCTAAAAACAGCAAATTGAAAAATTTGAAAAACAACTTTCCTTGAAAACTAGAACAAACAACAATAAGCAGGTTTTCTATGTTGATAATAATAGTCAAAGAGCTGAATGATATATGAGCAGGGTTCAGAGGACATAATAATCAAATAAAAATATTTTCCTTGTAGAAGTATAATTCAGGAATGAGCAAAAAAGAATGCCAAACTATAAAGCCTATATTTCCAAGGGATAAAAATAAATTTTATCATTCATGGGTCCATACTGAGCAATTTACTTTAGGAAGAAATACAAAGGTAAAATAACCAGAAAGAACTGTAATTAAATCTGAACAAGGTCTGGTTATGTGAAATGATGTGCAAAGGTCCAAGTGTGTTAGAACTGCCGTTGGTGGGTTTGTCCTTCTATTCATTCCCACCTGTTCATCCCCACCTGAATCATCCTGTTTAAGATTGGAGTGGACTATGTTGAGTATTAGGGAAGACCAGGCACAATATTTTAACCCAAGTCAGTGTAAATCATGACCGAGTTATCTCCTTCCAGTTATTTCAGGAACTGGCTTAAATTCTGGGCCCTTCTTTAAACTTACATTGGGAAGATGCAGAGACCCTCTTACTCTAATGTATTCAACCCCTGCACTGAGAATGAACCTGTTTTAGTTGCTTTCTTGTGGCTGAGAGGCAACACCTAACAGTCAATATTAAAAGAAGAGAGGTTTGTTTGGGCTCAGTTTAGTTCACAGCAAACCTGATCCAAATGAGAACAGCATGGCAGAGGACAGAATGGAAAAAAGCTGCTCACATCATGGAGGTCAGGAGGCAGAAAAAGACGAGTGAGCGGGGGAGGGGGAAGTGCCCTTTCAGGTCACGTCCTCAGTGACTCACCCCTAACTGGGCCCAGCTCCTACCAGCAAGTCAGCTGCAGCCCCATAGTCCAGTCAGTACACACCAGCCCTGCCCCTGAGCACAAGAGAACTCAGGAAACAGCTCAGGTTTAAACCATAACAGAAATGAATCTTCCTCTTTATTGGTAATGATGTTCTTTTAAGGGAAGATAACCAAGAGATGGAGGAAAGGGGAGGTGGGAAAGGGGTCAAAAATGAATTAAGGTGCATTATGTACATGTACCAATTCCTGATGAGGAATATAATCACTAGGAAATGCAAGCAGGTACCAGTAAAAAAAGAACTGAATGTTCTCTAATGGGGAGAAAGAGAGAGAATCATTAGATTTCTCAAGAGAAAATTGTATTAGGAACTAGTAGCTAATTATCCTTGAAAGAGTGAAAGAATACTGATTTCTCAAAATTAAAAATTATTGTCTTGGGCTGATACTCTCCAAAATGTAATTTACTTACATCACATTAATTTTTACAATAAATAAATACATTTTTATTTTGTAAAGTTTCCTGGTGATATACAGAGAGAAAATAAAACATTCCAAAAGAATGTTATACATTTCTCTTATGATGACATATGATTTAAAATATTTCTATATCAGACCATTTTGCCCATTCATTTTAAATGGTATAAAATTTGGAGACAATTTTAATTTTACTCATATGCTAATGTGACACTAATGCTTCGTTGAGGAAGTGTTAATGGTACCTTCATGCTAAGCGTTCTGTACATACACCCATTGTCACTCTGTGTGGATCATGGTCATTGACCCTGGCCTAGGATGCTCAGGTTTCCTCATAGCATTTCATCTACATCATCTGCTTGCCATAAAGTGTGTGGGTCTGCCCTCCCCCGACATTTGTGTAGAACCCTTATAAGTCAACACTTCCCTGGAGCATGCAGCTCAAACTCTAGGCCACATTAATAAGTACTGGCCTGAAAGGAGGCAATTTTTACAACAGTAGGTATTGTAAAGATGGAAAGCATTAGCGCTTTCTCATCGTGCTTTCAATTCTTTTCTTGACTCAGACAAAACCATCACCAGATGCTCAGACATCTTTACCTCCTACACACAGTCACTTTTACTGTGTTAGATTACTCTCTCCAATTTTTCAGATGCATTGTGTGAAAAAACTTTGGAAATGTGTCACTACATTTTTCTGAAGTTGGGGATGATATCATCCATCCTATCACTGGATGGTCCCATCTGAAGTTCTGTGTAAGCAGTTAGTATGGGAAGTGAAAGGAGGGAAGGAATGTGTGAGTATGTGAATATTAGGGAAGACCAGGCACAACGCTTTAACCTGAGCCAGAGTAAATCATGATTAAGTTATGGGGTTTACATAGTTACATAGTTATTTATAAGTTATGTAATCATCTCTTAAATCTTTTATTAAGCTCAGCTATGGCAATTATTCTAGCTCTCTGTTCTTATTTTCAAGAGAAATTACATTAGACCAACATTTCTTCACATATTTTGTTGGATCAGCATTAAATCTGTTGTTAGTATTAGGTTATAGGAAAATTTAAATAAATCAAATTGAAGATGATGTGCATTTATGTATTGCCTATATAGTCGTATTTCTAGAATTGCATCTAGTGTTAGAGACTGGTTCATAATTTTGGAAAATAGCAGTTTCACAGCCGGTTGAAATCATGCATGCTTCCTATATCTCCAACTCCTCTTGGAAACAGATCTAAGTACTCTAGTGAATAATTTATTTTTTGTGACTTTGGTGCCAGATTTCCTGTCTCAGCTACTCATGCATACCAATCCGTCTTGTAGCCAGCACCTTCCCATATTTTATGGTCTGTACAATCTTTGATTTTCCTTTTCCTTCCTGAAAGGGAGGAACCTAAAATTCTGGGATCAAATTTTATTTTATAAATCAAAGAAAGGCAGTTAAAAGTATAGATAGACACACACATGTGTGTGCACATATATATGTACATACATACATACATATACGCATACATGGATATCATTTTTAGGTCTCCTGAATTATTTCTCATGGAAAAGCAAGTAAAAGAAAATGCAGAAACTGCTCTATTTCTTCATGATTATTCAATCAGCGAGAATGGTCACTTGCTGATCCTAAGTTTATTCTTTGGTATTTCATTTTCAGAATAATAATTACAAATGTTTTGCTACCACTAATGTGTCAAATACAATCAAATATCAGACTATGCATTTTCCTGTCCTCAGATCTGTCTTTCAGAGAAATAATAACTCTCTTTTTCATGACAACTGTGATTTGAGTGGAGTTAAGTCAGATGCCCCGAGCCACATTGTGTAGAGCAGAATAATATTCACATCCACTGTTCCTCAACTCTATGCACTCCACACTACTTTACTCAGCCTATTTTAATAGGTTGTACAAAAGGGCATATTTAAATAGTGAGTGAATTATTGTTTATGCTGCATGTGTTCTATAAAACATGAACTAAAAGTAAAAATGACCATGATAATCATGAGGGAGGTAGAAAACAGAATAACAGTACTGTGGTCAGCAGGACCACTGTCAAGGGGCAGAATGTTCAAGGGAGATGACTGTGGAAAATGTAGCAATGCCACCTTTATAAAGTGCCCATCGGCTACTTGCAGAATACTGTCAACTACCCAGAAGGCTGGTTCCACCACATGCCTGAAGACGTTCAGGGGAGCTCATGCTTAGAACTTAAAAGTCACCACTTCCTTCTTAAAAACCAACAATTCTTCTTTTGTTCATAGAGACACAAAGTCATGGAAAAGATTCCATCTGTCACCTATTTTTTCTTTGGCTCTAACTCTGACTTCTTTCCTTGACAGCCTTGGGGTCTCCAGAGGTTATTACAATTCAGTGAGGACTGGGTGGATTCTTGGTGGATTCCTTAGTCTAATATGTATGTACTTCTTTCTCAATAAGGATTAAAGCATCAGTTAATATATTTTATGTCTAAGAAATAGCTGAGATCTGGAACTATTAGATCTGTGAAGAAGCCTTGGTATTTTCCTCAAGATCAGGAGTCTACCTGCCTGTACTATCAGGAAATACTTAACATGCTGTCTAACTATTTTATCACTAAAAATTCTATGTTCCGATAAGGACATTTCATTTTGTTTTTTTTTTTCCTGACCCATGCTGCTTATTATGATCCTTGTTCTAACTGCACATGACAGTAAACTGCAACCACCTGGCTTCTAAGACTAGAGGACTCTGTTGCAGTGAAAATTTATTGAGATTTGGGGGTTTGTGTCCCATATCTTTGTGTATGTTTATCCAGTGTTTTCCTTTTCATTGATCAGTGAGTCTCTGCTTTTCCACCAAGGCCTTAAATGGACAAGAAAAACCTGAAAATATGAGCACTTGATGTGCTGGACTCTGTCTTCACAAGTATAACCTACATCAGAGTCTTAGCATATTTGCCTTCAGACTCCAAGAGATGAACAAGTCTTTCAGAGCCTGCAGAGCTGTTTTCCTACTTTTCTCTCATTTTCTGAATTGCTCTGCATTGACTATGCAGGTCATCTGAAAAGTTCAGCTGACCACTCAGCCTTCATATTCATTATTGTTGCCATACAGAATGATTTTAGGGTAAGGATTTATCGCAATGGTTCTAGTGCCTGCCTTGCAAGCACAAGGACCTGAATTTGATCCATGGTAACCACATACAGCAATGCCAGATGTAGAGACTCATGCCCACCAGCAATCGGTACTACATACCACAGTGCTAGGCATGGTGGCTCATTCCTGTAATCTGAGCACTTGGGAGGCAGAAGCAGGAGGATTGCTGTGAGTTTGAGGCTTGCCTGAGCTACATAATGACCTCAGGGCCAGCCTGAACTACAAAGCAAGATCCTGTCTCAAAAAAAAAAATGATTTTAAAACCTATAAACATTCCACACAGTACCTTCATTCTGTGCTTTCACTGGTAATAATGTGAGTAACAGTAAGGCCATCTCCAAACTGAAGTTACTCTATTGGATGTGTCTCTAGGGAGCAAAATGGCTGTGTGATCTTGGCTGTACTCAAAATCCAATCTTAGAATCCAAATTTGAAGATGTGATTCCTAGGGCTTCTTATGCTGTCAAGTAGTCAAGGTACTATCAATAAAAATGAGGCCATTTTAAAAGGAAAAACAAAATAAAACACTCTGCAACTTGTACACAAGTTTAAGAGAAAGCAAATGATTGGCTGAAAAAGAATAATTCTGGAATTAACAGAAAGGTAAGCTTTCCCACCATGCACGAATCTCTTTTGAGTGCAGGAGACAGAACCAGGGCAGCTTAAAGTTTCTCACACTTGCTGCTGTCCATGAAAAGATCACAGAACAACTGATATGGCAAGAAGAATGAGAAAGACCCCTAGTAAGTCAAGTAATCACAAGCCAACTACATAGTTTATGTCTTTGGTAGAGCCAGATGCTAAGAGACAGTAGGGTGAGCTTCTTCTCGGTCTGGTGACATTGAATATGCCTCACTCATTGATGACAGTATGCTCCATGTTGAGAGGAGACTTGCAGTTTCTCAGAGTCAACTGATTATAAATAATATGAAATATTCTAAAATTCAAGCCTAGTGGAAATTGTCTAGATTCAATTATCACCCCCTCAATCAGAATGGATGTTCAACTGAAAATTAAAATGCTATCTCTACCACCAGAATATATGATTCGAAAATTTCTATCCAGAAAACTACACACACACACACACACACACACACACACACACACACACATACACACACTGCACTAAAATAAGTTTTAGCCAAAGTTTAGATCATCATGATACAATTTCATACCCATAGTTCTATTCTGACTACCACAAAGCATTTTGATTTATGATCCCAATGTATTTTATCCAAAAACTCTATTGTGTCAATCTGCACTATTTAGCTCAAAGTGCAAGTTTTCTCTTCTGTGTACATATGTCTAAAACTCAATCAAAAAGTCATGCTTCTGCAGCAGCCAAGACATTTGCCACTATTGCTTTTTACTTAAATCAGAGACTAACACTAATTCATTGTACTTAAAGTTCACAAATTTTGCAAAGAAGAATCTATAGCTATTATCTCTAATGAAACCCCTGTGGTGTGTCAGCCCCACCAGTGACAATGGCCACTCATCTTGTTAGTCCTCCAAATTTTCCTTCTGCTCTCATATGTTATTGCTAAATTAATTGTAATCTAGAATGCCCATTAAGTTTATGTGCGTGTGTTGCCTTGAAGTCATCAATAGTCAATCATAAATTTTTTTTTTAATTTTTTTAAATTATCTTTATTGGTACATTAAATATACACATCATGATTGCACTCCATAATGGGGATTTGTACCAGTATAAGACACAACTTAATTCTCATTTTTTACCATAGCCCCACCCACCCTACCACCCCCCCATATATATATAAAATTTGTTTCCTTACTTTTTTGTTACAATCTCAACATTGTCCCCTTTCACCTTATTTTACATTGAGCATTTTCTATTTCACAATATATAACATACAATGCTAGGACTCATTTACATCTTCAAATGAAGTCAATCATAAATTTTAAGACTAAAACTTCAAAGTGGTAAAACTACTTTTCTGTTAAACTTTAATGAATTAAAAATATAAAGCTAATTTTTTTCATGACTTTTCAAAAAGTAGCAGTGAAAATTTCTATATAATGGATAGCTGTTTGTTCTTCAAATGAGCACAGCATATGTGAGGCTTCAGCCCCAAGACAGATTTTATAACCAAGTCACAGATCCTAGAAAGGAGCTTTTATGGTAGAAACATCAATTCTTAACATATACCCAGTTCTTCTAAAGCTTTTGTCACATTATTTATATCTGTTAATAATTTAGAGGTCCAAAAGAGAGTCTAGATTTTTAATACAACACAGTATCTGTTGGCATGTTCTTCTCTGTCTTTTGTCTTCTCATTTCTACTCCAGGCTGTGTGTGTGTGTTGTTCATTGTAAGATTTATGCACCTATGTAGAAATGCAGTAACCAAAGAAATGCTTCTGAAGCTTTGTTCAGGAAACAGCTGCACTGAAATGATGAATATTCTTCTTCAATTATTAGTAAAAAGAAATGCTTTTCTCATTTGCTTACATAGCAACTAGCTCCTTACATTCTTTGGTTCTTGTCTTCATTAATCTGAAAGCTATTTCAAGAGGAAGAATGAAATCCAACAAATGCTTATTATACCCAATGTATATGTACTATATATCAAAATTTTCCTAATGGTTTACATGCATTGATTTACTGAGTAAGTATAACAATCCTCAAGGAACAGTCACTGCCAAGTGAGGCAGCTGAAACACAGAGCCATCTTCGTGGCCCTCTGGGCAGATGAGCAAAAGTGGGAAACATTACTGACTCTAAACTTATAATTTTCTATTTTTATAGTAAAAATTAAATAATTAGATTTAATTCTATGCCAACTGTACTTTTTTAAGAATCAACTGTGTTTTGGACACCTGAACTAAAGTGTACAGTTAAAAAACTACCAGAAAATAAAATTACAGAAGAATAATTTCATATTCTCAAAGAATGCATTTCTCAAATCTCTCAGTGTGAGGTTATGTTACAACTTCAATGATAGAAGTAGTTAGTGCCTAAGAGAATAATTTCTGAGTAGTGTTTATTAAGACATTCAAAGCATGTAAAGATTTCTGTCTAATGGAAATATTTCCAAATACGTAAGACCTAATTGCAAATGATTATTAATTCTATATTGCTGTGCTACTAGTACTAGAAACTCTCTATGGTAAATATCTTTGTGTCCATACTATGAATTACTCAACTACTCAGAATCCCCAAAAGTCATCAGAGCAGCATTTTAGATAGGAAATACATCACCCGTGAATGTATGAATGACATAATCCTCCCATTTTAGATTTTACATCTTGCCTCCCTCACCCACTTCTACTTTTCACTCTGCAATCTTGCATGCATTCCTGTTCCCACTTGCCTCTCAAAGTTAAGACTTTCTAGCTCAAAGAACATGTAACAGGACAGTGAACTCAAGGAAACTTCTAATTATGCCTAGTCAGGAGAAGACTTTTTGTTCCTTTGATGAATTTTTATGATCAGAAACTGAGAGCTTCTATTTCCCCTCACAGCAGAAAAAGATAAATAAGGGTTAAAATAGGCTTACACAATCACAGACCTAAAAGAAATGAGTGACTGAGGAGCCTAAGTGTTAGTGTCATCTAGTATTTATCCACTGAGTATCACATTGAACAGTAAAGCATGCAACTAAATAAATGTATGTTCATCATTTTACTCACTTGGAACTAAGCTTTTTGTGACTTAAAGATCTCACTTTCCTACTATGCCACAAAGCTTTAAATTACTCTACAGAGATTATTAATGTCAACATTAAGCATCCTAAGGCAGTTTTTCTTAGTCAAAACAAGTACAGCAATTGCATTTAAGTTATTAGCATTGATTTTTAGCTCTATGGATTAACTCCAGCAATTCATTTAACTTTTAGATTTAAAATAATATCATTTTTCTAATATGTATTTGAAAATTTGAAATTATTTTTCTAAAATTATCTGCAGTACAAATACATATGATAACAGTTTATTATAGAAGAGAAGAAACTCCTTGCACATTGGGTATTTACTTCTCATTCAACAAATGTTTATTGAGCAATTAGCTAATATTTTATTGGAGTAAACAAAACAAAAGTCTTCTTTGGGAAAGCAAACAATGAATACATACACAAATGAATGCAGAATGCCAAGTGATGAGAGAAGATTAAGAGTGGATAGGGAGTAGAGTAACAAGGGTATGGGTTGCTTTAGGCTTAGGATGTCCTCTTAGGTGGGATCATTTGGAGAGTTAACCCAGGGAGCAGGTCATGAGGCTATTTGGGTAAGCATGGTTGACCAAAGGGATCACAAACACCAATGCTCAACGACAGGGACATGTGAATTCTTCTGCTACTTTTATATATTTATACTAGCAGAGGAAAGAAAAAAAATACTTCTTTTGTGTCTGGTGGTGCTGGGGTCTTAGATAATTCACCCTTGTAGGGCTTCTCTCTCTCTCTCTCTCTCTCTCTCTCTCTCTCTCTGGCACAAAAAGAGGAAGAGACATCAGAAGACCAGTGTGAAGTAAAAATAATTTTATTGTAGGTATTGCCAAAGTAAGTGGTATAAAGATGTTCTCGAGGAGTAGGGGTGCTGAGACCTGGGTCACTGCTGACTGTGAGCCAGGACTCTTGGGGTTCTAGTCCCCATGGCACATTTGATAGATCTCAAAGCAGGCATCCTCCTTTAGAGTAAAAAGTAGCACCCAGTCTTTTTTTCCCCTGTTGATTGAGTCTTATTGACAAGGTTCATATCATTTACCCAAGTCAGTATGAACAGCAAGATCACTCTTGTAAAGGCCCTAACATTTCTATCAGGATCATCAGTGAAACTTTTCAAGTCTCTTTTTATTTTCCCTGATTTTGGCCTTGTAAAAGGGACCTGTGTTTGACAATAGCCCCTTGAGGTCAGGTTATAGGGGAAAAGCTTTTCAGGCAGGAACACATGAGTCCTTAGGGCAGCCTCTGAATGAAGCAGACCAAGGTCCTCACTCAATTTATCCCGGGAGGTGCACTTCTCCAAAAGGCAGGAAAGGCACAATGCCATAATGAGCAAAGGGTCTAAGGCCTCCAGGTCATCCATTTAGGATGACCCCAAAAAGCAAAGAAAAGTTGGACCTAAGGAACCTCGCTCCATTTTCCTTATCTCCTATAAAAGAGATCTAAATGGAGGACACTTGTGATTCAGAGACCCTACTGGGGCCTACTGTCCTTGGTCCTCTAACCAGTGCTGAATCCAAGCCTTTATATGGTAGGAAATAAGAACTTTTTTAAAGAGACTGAGATCTAATTTTTCTGACCACTAAGGCCAAGTCATAGAAGCTCTCAGGTTCCCAGAAAGAAATTTTATAAATCCTGGACAACAAGGAGTCAATTAGGGCAAACCATGGATCCAGCGGTATGCTGAGAGGGCCATTTTCTGTAACACCTCAAGTTTGTGAAGGAGAATCACTCTTACTAAATCCTTTCTAAACGCAACGGATTTATGTTTATGAAAGAATATTTTAGGAATAACTTGTTAGTGACAAGGAGATGTCAAACTAACTGAACTTCATTTTTATGTTGAAACCAGTAGGACTGAGAGAACTGAAGGTTCCCTACTGTTTGAAAATCCATCACTCTGTATTTGAGACAGAAAGTACAGGAAGTGGAGGGGAAGCTCATTTTGCAAAGGATGCATCTGAGAGCAGGAGTCAAAAGCAAAGCTGAAACAGCCTTAAAGAAATCACATCCCAGGGCTGAAGGACAGAGTGGTCTCCTGAGGTATTAGGAATCCTTTCCTTCCTCCTGCCTCACCTGTGGACACTGACTAGCTAGGCCTGAAGGAGCCTCTCTTAGCACAGGAATTCTTCACTTAGGCAGATCTGCCACTAACCCATGTGAGGGTAAATGCTGACTCCCTCCTTAGTAGTCAGAGACTATACTCTGTCCTCCATTGCCAGCAGGGCCCTCTAATGCCTAAACAAGTCTGAGCCAGAAGATTCCCACTGTGTTACATCACAAGGGGAGGCATCTCTGGAAAACAAATGAGAAGGATGAAGTGTCTTCCCATGGTCACTCCCATGTATGTTGGGTATACAGACCATACAGACCACATCAGTTGGCTTTGGTGGTCTCCTTTCAACTCTAGATGAACCCTCAAATTATGTTGCACCCGATGGGTCTGATGGGTCACTACTGAGTGTAGGCCAGAGTCCTGTTTTTGTAGAGTTAGGACCCCATCCCTTGTCCCCCTTTTGAAATGTCACTACTTCATTGGTTACTGGAGCTTTTAGGGGGCTAGATTTGATGAGCTAAAAGGGGAATCCAATGGGAAAATTTTAAGGGAGAAGTACACCATCTAAAGCGGAGCTTAGGTGTCAAAACTGCAGGCTATCAGGTAAGTGTCAGTGACACAGAAGGAGGTGTCAAACCACAGGCTGTCAGCTCAGCTGCTTGCTGCAATGCAGAGATGCAGAGTTCATGTTTCTTTAGCTTCTTAAATGGCCTGGTTTCCTGATCCAAATCTACCTAAAGATCCCATTTTTCCCTATGCTTCAAAAATATATCCAAATTCAAATATACCCAAATTCATTGGATTTAAAAGGGAATTAAGATTAAGAATAAATTATGCAAACTCTTTCCAACTTTGCAACAAGAATAGACAGACATTGGTGCCACCATGTAAGTCACCTGGGCAGGCAGTTAAAAATGACTAATGACTAGAGGCAGTAGATCAGAAATTATTTAACAACACAGTATCATAGGAGAGGCAGCAAGAGTTGAGAGAATGAAGGAAAAAAATGAAGTCCCAGGGAAATAGAGAAGCTTTTCATTAGTGTATGTATGTTCCATTCCACAAAGGTGAGAGCTGCATTCATATTTAAGTCTCTAATCCACCTTGATTTTAGTTTAGTGCATGGTGAAAGACATAAAATTAGCTTTAATCTTTGACAGGTTGAAACCCAGTTTTTCCAGCACCATTTGTTAAATAAACTATCTTTCCTTCATTAAATATACTTTCAAAGTAGCTATACAAAATTCATAATTGTGTGGCTGTGTTCCAGTAGAAGCTTATTTGCAACAGCAAGCAATACCCCAGTGTGGTCTACAGATTTAGTTGCCCATTTTCTCTTCTAGTACCAAAGAACATAATTGACCAAAAGGCAATATTTTGAGAGATGAATGTAAAGAAGTTCCAGAAACAAAAATTTCATTGATAACTCCACTCAAAGGGAGTCTCTGAGAGCTAATCAGAAGTAATATAAAGGTAATAAAAAATCAACACAGAGACATATTATAGTAAATCCACAAAATATAAAAACTGGGAATTTTTTAAAAAAACCACCTAAGGAAAAGAACTTCTGTTTTACAAAGGAGCAGTGATTCTACATACAATAGATTTCTTACTGACTTAATCACAGGAGGAGAAAAAGGAATAATATCTGCAAATTTTCAACCTTCACCTAATTATTTTCCTAAATGAAGGTTAAATTGAACAACTCTACGATGAAAAATGTGAAGATAGTTTGTCACTATTGAAAGCAACTAAAAGCTATGAAACATGAACTTCAGCAAGAAGAAAACCCAATAGAAAATGAAAAAAAAACATAAAAATGAAAGATATATTTATAATCCCAAGTAATCAAGAGGCAAGGATAGAGAATTCCAAGTCTGAGGTCATTTTTGGAAACTTTACCAAAATTAATTCCTAAAATTTAATAAAAGGAAAATAAAAAGGGTCAGGGATGTAGATCAGCACTTGCTGGTTTCAATTCCCCATACAACAAAGAGAAAAAAGATAAGGACAGAAGAGTAACAATTTGTTCTCATTATTCCCCATAGTAGTTATGTTCTGTTCAGCACAGCTCGTGAATACCAAATCACTGCTTCTCATGGAAATGTGCAGCAGAAATGCAAGTAGAGATTTATGGTTATACACACAAATTCTCAATGTTGATTGTGATCATAATGTGTATATAAAATGGACCAATAATATCAGTTTCAAAAGGATTATAATTTTAACCCTAAACATCATTTATCCTAGCACATTCTTTTTCATTTCATTTCTCAAGAGATACTCATCTTCAAAAGTGCTAAGTGCTGATGTTGAGTCGATCTCAGGCAGCCTGGTGCCTGAGCTGGAGCTTTCTGTACATTTCTGTGTCCTGTTCCCTTTCTGGCCATCTGTATGAACATCAAAAGAGAAGGGAGAGCTCAGCCTTGTGTGGCCGAGTTGTGAATGTGTGTGTTGGCTGACTAGAATTCCTCATTATCATGTGCACAACCCAAATGAATGGAAAAATTTTGAGTGTATTAGTTCCAAATAAATTCTAGCAAATAGGCAAATTTATAAATGAGCATCTGGAAATAATGGGGATGTACTGTGTATATCTCTCTATAGTCAATGATATCAACATATTTCACTATTACTTGAAAAATTAAATATGGCATATTTTATTCTTTAGAAATAGCTTAAAACATTAGACAAATACAGTAGACAGGAACTATTCAGGAAATAAGTAGCACGTGTTAAGTTTTATATCTCTGGGGAGTAAACGAGGGCTATCACACTGTGCAGAAAAGAGGTAACACAATAGGCCCAACACAGCTAATTCTCAGACACTTGTAAGGTGAGCTTTGGGCTAGAGTCTGGGAATAATATTTCAGGAAGGTTCCCACCAATTCCTAAATGATAAAGATAATTCACTAGAGCTAAAGGATTTGTGCAAACAATGTGGTTTTTGTTGAACACCTGTTTTCTTTGTGGGACTCTCAATTTTCTACTCATTCTGGGTGAAGGGTACTATCTACAAACCGTGGGTACAGAGTCTCTAGCAAATCTCCTGGACACAAAGCGTTTTACTTGCATTGATGTAACTCACTGCTGAAAAAATTAAGTTATCCACTGAGAGAAAACTCTGTATAGCTATTATCTGGTTTCCTCTAAACTTTGCCCTATGTCCCCTGCTTTTTGTTGATTCCTTTATGTCATTTTACTGTAATAATCAGGAAATTATTTCCATATATATCATTATATGCTGAGTCCTGTGAGGTCCATCTTAATGGATCATCAAAGCCAGAGTTGCTCTGGAGGGCCACCACACACAAGTGAATTTGGATACTTTATTCAGTCTTTAAGAGAAATATCATGCTGTGATCCTGGAAGATGTGCTGCTGAATAATGTTAGCAGGACACAAACCTGATGCAGAGTCTCATTTACTTGTGGAACATTAAGCAGTCAAATGCAGAACTGAGAGCAGATCTGTGGACACTCGGGATAGGTTTTGTCAAGGATCTCACTTTGTAGTTCAGACTGGCCCTGAGCTCAGTCTCAAACTCACATCACAGCAATCCTCCTGCCTCTGCCTCTCAACTGCTAGGATTACATACATGAGCCACCATGCCCAGCACTGTGGTATGTGTTACTGATTGCTGCTGGGCGTGAGTCTCCACACCCAGTATTTTTGTATGTGGTTACTGGGGATCAAACCTGAACCCTTGCGCTTACAAGACAGGCACCGGAACCACTGAGCTAAACCCCTGGCCCAGGGACTTTATTTCCCATTATGAACAACAACCAACTGGACAAAACATCGAAGCCATCTCTCGCTTGCAGCATTAAAAAGCAAGCAAAGCAGGGTCGTCACACTAATGAGAAGGAAGAAATGTGAGATGCCTGAGGTTTACAGTGCTCTTCCTGGAAGACTTTTTCCTTTTGTGGTTCAAGGGACTGAGGCTCAGCTGTGGCGGCCTCCCCGACCCAAGAAGTGACTGATTCAAGGCTGGCAAAGCAATTCAGTGTAGGCGGGAAAGTAGCAGGAAATAGCTGCATGGAGTGGCAGATCCTTGTGCTTCTATCAGGCATTTATAAGTTTTGAAGGAACTAGTAAGCTCCAGAAAGAATAGCTATTTACAACTGAAAACAGGCCTCAAGGATTATTGCCAGTTATTGGCGTTGATTCAAACTTCATATTCATGATATCCATGTAGTGTGGTGCTTGGCAAGAAAGAATTAAGAAAAGTATGGAGAAGAAGCAAGAGAACTGAGAATTCTTTCAAACTGGAAAGCATTCGATCCCGACATTCTGGGTGGCTGAAGCAGGGGGACTGCAAGTTAGAGTCAAATCTCTGGGCAACTTAATGACTTGGTGAGACCCTGTCTCAAAATAAAACATGAAAGATGGGCTGAAGATATATAGCTCAGTGTGAAAGGCCCAACTTCAGTCCCAGTAATTTTTTTAAAAAAAAAATCTGACAGACTTTTTAGGTTAACCCACCTCAGAACTGAAAATGCCTACTGTTAATGAGAAGTAGGTAGTTAGCGTGAGATAGGGGTCTGTGGTCCATGAAACTCTCAGTCTGGTGCTATATTTCTATTGCATATTTTGTTTATTGCTTATTTATTGTAAACACTCATTCAGACGTCTTATATGAAAATGTATCCCCGATGAAGATCAGTGAAGCAAGTTTTGTCACTGCCAGCTTCCTTCTTGAGTGCAGATTCAAAATGTTTAATACTCTATGTGACTGCACAAATTCTTTAACTATACATATATATGACATATTTAGCATTTCCAAATTCAATTAACACAAATTAATATTCACAGTAGCTATAGCCCAAGACCTCCAAGTCATATTTGAAGACTCCAAATTGATAGAGTTCCAAACTCACAGAGAAACCTTTGAAGACATTTTTGTTCTACCACCTCCTATGGTACCTTGCTTACCATCCAGTCAGGTGTCACACCAGGTACTGCCATTCCACCCTCAGTGATTCAGACAGATGCAGACTGCGCTCCAACCGGGTCATACCCTGGTCCCAAACCACTCTTCTTCTAATGTGCAGCAGTTTAAATGAGCAAGGGCACTGAAAAATAAATAGTTGCATATACTAGATTTATAATCTTAAATATAGAATGGGCAGTAATGTTGCAAGAACTCTCATTGTCTCAGCTCTGAAGGTTGAAGAATGCTCTGTGTACTATTAAACCACTAATGATGTACACTAGACAAACTCAGTTAGAACACAAAATGCCACTAGCATAAGTAACAGCAGCCTGTTTAATACGTGGGTAGCAAATGTCCTCAGCAGATGCTGGTTTCTGTTTGCTAATTCTCAAAAACTTTAGGTATATTTCCAAAGTGTGTGTGTGTGTGTGTGTGTGTGTGTGTGTGTGTGTGTGAGAGAGAGAGAGAGAGAAACAGAGGGACAGAGAGGGAGAGAGAAAGAGAGAGACAGACAGACAGACAGAGACAGAGAGAGAAATTTATATTTTGTACTCTATTCTGATCAGAGCAATGCCTCCTGGCAAGAAGACAAAATATATATCACTGGGCAAATCTATTAAGATAAAAAGATTTATTGTGTATAATAAAAACATTAATTCACAAGAACTATAATAAATTTTCTTAATATTATAGTTGTGAAACCATCTTGCATTAGCTTTCTATGATAAAGTTAAAAAAATAAGGCACAGGGAAAAAATAGGCATAGATAGCAAACTCAGCAGGTCTGATTTGTGTTGTTACTTATGATAGTTACTTTCCCACAGCTGGACAAAACACCTGCACCTGAAAGGAGGAGAAGTTTATCTGGCCTTGTGGCTTCTAGAGGATTTAGTCCACCTTCATTCGGCTCCACGGCAGCAGCGTGGTGGAAGGACACACTGCGGAGCCAGCAAACAGTGAAGAGAGGAGCCGAGAACGAGGCTGCGCCTCTAGGTCACACCCCCAGCGACCCGCCCAATCAAGGTTCCATCTTCCATTTCTTAACAGTGAATTTCATTTAGCAAAAGGTGAAGTCCCTGGTGAGCAGTGTACCCTCATGATGCGACCACATGGAAAGAATCATGTATAATTTTATGGATCAGTTTATAGAAGTGCCAAAAAGACAATGGATTTAGAGATAGAAATATTTTTAATATGAAACTTTTTCTCAATATGCATATATATGTGTCTTTCTGCCCTTCTTATGTTTTCCAGACCATTTAGCAGCATTTACACCCTTAATCCTGACCCCTGTGAACTTCGCTTTGACTTAGTGACACTACAGATTTGGCCACTTTGAAAAAGCTCCACCTACAACTGCGTGAGACTTTGGGGACATGAAGACGCGAGGTGTAAGAGCTACTTAGAGCAAGGTGTCTGCTTCACACCACCTCCAACTTCCATGGACAGAGTTACCCAGGTCGATGTAACAAAACAGCCAGTACAAGACCTTGAGCAAATCAGTGGTAAATCTGTTGCTTTTCTAATTCTGATTAGATCCAAACATGGAACCATTTCAGTCTTAGGTAAGTCTCTTGTTTTAAGAATGATTCTTAGGTTTACACATGGGCAGTGATTTAATTATGCTCTTCAGATTTACTTTGAAAATTGATACCATAATTTAATTTCAATTAAGATCCTAGATTAGTCAGATAGTATTTAATTAGGAGGATAAGAGAACTGGAGACTGTCTTTTCTGCATCAATAAAAAAAGTGCCGTTTTCACAGCCAGTTCAGAAAGGCACAGTATAAATTACAAAAGAAAGATCCAAAATTTAGCATAAAATAGTTTTGTAGATTTGTTTAATGTTCTCTACGCTTTCTGTTCATGTAAGTCTAGACTATTATTTTCTCTGAGGTGGTACATGTGAGATATGATTTAACTATTGAAAGATTTCACTGCAGAAAATGAATGTCTGGGTTTTAAGTCACTTTTACACTACTTTGTGGCACTTTTGCTTGAACTTGGTGGATGTCTTTGTGCAGGTTTCACAAAAGGGTTTAGATTTCCACCAATGGAATTTTTTGTATGAGTAAAAGGAAGAAAATACCCTTCAGTGGCTCTAAATGTCAGAGAACTCTGGTGTGTAAGCTCTAGGCAGGGGCTTGGCTAAGTTACTGGGAGAGAGACAGCCACAGAAAAAGCTTATCAGGAGCTATAAATTGTGTCAAGATAAATCCGACTGTGGTTGGCACCTTTACCCACCTGTTTAAATTACTTGAAAATGCTTTTGTAAGTGAGAGTGACCTTGAAGAATTAGATCCTAGGGAAAAAAATATTCAGGTCTATTTTCTCTTAAAGAGCCATTTTCATATTAACCCAAGGATAATGTATTTGAAGAGAAAGACACTACTCAGAAAATATCATAATTCAAGTAAGTTACTCAAAAATCCTTAATTAAAAATAAACTTTGTGAAACAGCCTTAACTTTTGAAACAATTTCATCTTATATTTCAAATGGAACAGCCACATTTAGAGAGAAAAAAATAACCAGAGCACTGAATAAAATGTAAATATTAGAAAGAACTGATAAAAAAATCAGATTTTAGTATAAACGTGTTGTACGACATATTTTAGAGACCATTAAATGAAAATATTAATATTTGTCTGCAATTCAACTGTACCTACCATGGTTTTCATAGAGAATAATAAATAACTATTTTACGTTGGTAGTAATGTATTTGAAATCATAAATACTATATCTGATATATTTTGTCTTTATATTTTTATTCTTCAGTTCTATTCACTTTTATTGTGAGGGCTAGCTGGAAATTATATGAATACAGAAAGGGAAGGAGTTAACATTTGAAAATTCCCTTTCACTACTGCTGTATGTATTCTTCAGACAATCTAATATGTGTGCCTCATCTTCATCAGCATCTCTGAAGTCAAGGAGAAGATTCATTCCATACTATGTACTCAGTAAAACACTGGGTATGTTTTCTAAGTTATGTGGAATAACTTTAACAGCAAAGCTTTTGATGGAGGTCAGTGAAAAGATTTACCAGGCATATTATAGCCTGGAAGAAATTCCTTTCATGGAATTTCCCCAATTCTTTTGGGAATTGGTGTGTGTATATAACACATCTCAATCAGTTTTGATGCTTTTCTTCTCCCTATCTTCTTTCCTCTTCATTCCTTCAACCACAGCAAGTCTGCCTTTTTTGTATCTACAACTTATCCTTAATTTTATTCTTTCATTTGTGTTTTAAATTTCTCATATAAGAGAAACTCTGCAGTATTTAACTTTCTGTGTGTGACTTGTTTTGCTTCTCATTAGAGTCTCAAGTTCTCTCCGTTTTCCTGCAAGGACATAACTATATGCTTCATTATGGACAGATAGTATTTTACTGTGGACAAGGTCTGACCAAACCATATGGTATGTGTTTAAATAAAAAGAGTAGTTCAGTAAAGGACACATTGTCATTGATACCCCTCAAAATAGAACCCATTCATTTGAATACACTTATCCCATTGTTCTTGCTACTTGCTGAAACAGTTATGTAAGTCCTCTTTTGTGATTTTTTTTTGTGGGGTTTGATTAAAACTGCAGTGAATGCTGTGACTGAGTGCCATCCACGGAGACAGCTTGTGAAAATATTATGGTGTGCCCTCATTCACCTCATTCACTGGTGTTTCCTGGCTCTTCCCCTAAGTCAAAATGACCGTGAAAGTTAAACTTTTTGAATTGATTCAAGACATGGGGTAGCCATGACAACCCAACTAAAATACTCACAAAAGACCATTTGCATAGTGCTTCATATAGTGACAAAAAAGATAAGTCTTAAAACAATGGAGAGAATTTCAAGGGAGAATTATGGCACTGTGTCTTTTACTATAATATTTTTTTTTACTTAAACATTCACTGTATGGGGTCACTGATTTAGCTCAGTGGTTCTGGCATCTGCCTTGCAACTGCAAGGTCCCGAGTTCGTTCCCCAGCATCACATACCACAGTGCCTGGCATGGTGGCTCATGCCTGTAGTTCCAGCACTTGAGAGGCCAAGGTAGGAGGTTTGCTGAGAGTTCAGGGTGACCCCTCCTGTCCCTCTCTGGGAGGAGATGTCTTTTCTTCAATAAATATTTCCTACTCTTAACCTCCATTTTTCCTAGAACTAATACTTCAGTTATAGAGTACACAAACTCAAGGTTTTAGATATCTAACAGGTTGAGTTATATTACCCTTACATTACTTAGATTATTTAGTGGTTCTATATTATCTCTAGATCATGTGTCCTATATCGCTAGGTCCAATTCATAAAGAAGACCAGAACTGGTAATAAATCCATAAAGTCAATCATGTATTAATACATAAACCTTATTGAAGAGTCTCAGCTCATTGAATAATTTAAGAAGATGACAGAGAGTAATAAAGAAGCAGGTAGAGATTAGGAGAAGGAAAAAGAAAAACAAACAAATGAAAAGAAGTAGGCTTGGAAGGTATTAATTTTTATGCTCTAAAAGAAGAGGTGGTGAGCAGAGATCTGTGAGGTTATCTGTGAGATCAGAGAGAAAGAATAAAGGAGAAGAAAATCTAAGTGGGAAGTGTGAGGGGATGCAGAGAGATCAGGCGCAGTTAATGAGCTGGCAGCAGTCCAGTTTAGAAGACTCAAGAAGCCAGCCTCAGTGAGAAAGTCTGACAAGCCAGTGGAAATCACGGTAGATAGTAAAACGAATTAATATTCATACCCAGTTGTGTGTGCACGTATTCTCCGCATGTATGCTGTGAGAGTAAAAAGGACCAGAGAACTATAATATCTATAATATATCATGTTACACATATGTAATATATGCTATACTATATATCCAAACCTAATTATATTCAACAACATATTTATAGACAAACCAAAGAGCAAAACAGAAGGAAAAAAAAAAAGACAAACACACAGACACACACGGAGGAGAGGAGCCAGGCAGCCCTGCTCTGCTCCCAGCGCAGTCCCTCAGTGCTGCTGTATTTGAGTCACTAGTTTCAGCAGCAGCGGGTGTTCTCAGGGACTACGGGGAGAGCTGGGGCACAACCCCCGCAGCCCGCTGGGTCTCCCTCAACCTCCTGCTGCCACTGATTTGGCCGACTTTCTTCGCCCACCCTCAGGAGCCATCAGCTGGGGTTTGTAGTTTAGGGGGTGGGGTGTCTCTGGGGCCTGCATTTCCCATTGCGCCCGGGTTCCCAGGGTGGGAGCAGCCAGGGAAGGTCCTGGGCAGGACCTTATCCATCCTAGCTCAGTGGTTGTGGCATCTGAGATCTAACTGCGCCTGATCTCTCTGCATCCCCTCACACTTCCCACTTAGATTTTCTTCTCCTTTATTCTTTCTCTCTGATCTCACAGATAACCTCACAGATCTCTGCTCACCACCTCTTCTTTTAGAGCATAAAAATTAATACCTTCCAAGCCTACTTCTTTTCATTTGTTTGTTTTTCTTTTTCCTTCTCTGACCATCCCGCGCCACCCCTGCTCACCGATTCAGTCAGCACCGTGGTCCCAGGCTCCTTCTGGGGCACAGTGCCCTCAGTGCCCACGCCTGGCCTCATCCGCAACATCTGTTTCTCCCTCAGCCCTTTCTCTGGCTCCCAGTTCCCGTGGATCGGGGACCCCTGGCCTTGTGGCAAATGCCACCGAGATCAGCCAGCCCTGCGGTCCGGATGGAGAGGGACCACGGAGCCCACTTCCACCTCCAGATGTACGACATCGCCTGACCTGCAGGCAGCCTGACGGAGGCGGCTGCGACCAGTCTTGTCTTTAGCGTCTCGTCTCCGGTCTGTACCTCACCCGCTCCTTCAGTTTATATTCCCGCGGAGCGACCGCCACTGAGAAATCGTGAAATAGCCAGGAAAACACCTCACAACTGAATTTCTGCACACTAAATAGACACAGAGAAAATGCCTTGAAATTCTACTTGTGTAAGGAAGATGTCCCGCCACCGAGGACACTGGTGAATGGCAGTGCATTTCTCAGCGGAGGCAGGGAAGGCTGTAAGCCTCTGCCAAACGGCTGCAGTGCTGCTCAGGGTGGAGATTACAAAGCTAGTAAGCAAAATAAAGACAGACAACAGGAAAGACAGAGGGCTGCTGTCCTCCAGCCCGCGCCGCGCATTTCAGCGCGCATCCTCCTTCAGTGTGATTGTCCTATGTGTGTTTTATGTGCTCCGGGCCAACAGACGTAGAGGGTGCAGAAAAGGGGGAAGTAATGTGTTAGGTGCATGCACCAATTCCCACAATGAACGTAGGCATTATGTACAGCAAACTGGTAAAATAACAATTTAAAAAGATAAAATGAAGTGAAATAATACAATCAAATCAAGGCCAACAGGCCGCAGAGGAAAAGGCCAGCTCGGCGAGAAAGCAGGCCTGAGCTCCAGTCCACCTTCGCCATGGACTGTCAAGCAAGTCCCTTTTGCCATGTATGGTACCATTCGCGGTGCCAGGGTGGAAAGTAGATATTCAGGTGGTCATTATTCAACCCACCGCACAAATACATCATCTAGGAGATTAAAAAGTTGGGCAAAGGGAAGTAAGCAAAGGAGAAACAAGAAAACTGTAAAGGACCCTTAGCATTTTGGAGTTAAAATCAAATCCAGCACAAATTTTGATAAAGCAGAGAAAGGAGGCCGTGATCATCACAACCAAATGAATTCCATGTCTCTGAAAAAGATGTAGATCGCTCACATAAAGCAAGAAAAGGGGAGAAGGCAACGCAGTAACCCAAAGGCTGGGCAATTTGACATAATTAAGAGGCGATGAGGACAATACTTGGAGGACTCCATTGCAGCGATTTAGCATAGAGGAGAAAAATCACACATTCCCATTTTCTTACAGCTCAAGGGAATCCTTGAAATGGAACAGCCCTTTCTATCCTGCTGTTCCTGTCTGCTACTGATGGTGCTGCCTCTGCGCAGCCGGACGGATCACACGAGAGTTCAGTGGAGGAGAGCGCCACCCTCTGTTCAATTTCAGCAATGACAGATCCCGCAGGGCGCCAGGCAGGAGGCGTTGTGAGCAGAGGTTGCGTCTCTGAGATTGGCTGTGTCCCTGTTGGTCTGTGATTGCCGCCTATTTTAAGACATATAAAGAGAGAAAATCAGTGAGTGCATTTACATTCTGGAGACGATTTCCATATAAACGGTTCACTCCTTTCTATACGTCCAGCCACAGAAAAGCTTTGAAGTTTAACAAAAATAGTTCATAGCATGTTAATTTGCCCACTGGAAACCTGGCTGCAAATTATTTTTGTGAGACTTGTGTTTTAAATAGAGAAACGATGTTAATTATTCATAATACATAGATATCTGATTTGAACTATCTTGTCATGTCACTAAATTAATCATGAATATGCATTTGTGCAGTGTATTTTCATATCTTATGATTTACAGATGTCTCTGCAAATGTCTGGAATACAGCCTTTCATTAACTTTGCTGAGCTAAATGTATTTTCAAGAAAGAAGCCTTAAAAAGACCGCAAGATGTAAGCAAAATAACTAAACTGAATCTTAACATGAAGATTTGTTTAATAAAGATCATGAGAGAAATATTCATGAAGCACAAAATGAGAAAGATATTATTCAAATAAAACAGGAAGAGTTTCTATTCTTGTATACAAATGACAAAAAGAGAAAAAGGTTTTTCTCCTTAGTATAAGCAGTAGTGTATCCACTAGAAAAGAAAAAAAGAGATATTTCCATTTAATGAACATAATGTCTCATTTGTTAATAGAATAAAATTAGGAATTGAGCAGATAAAATTCAAAGAAAGAATAAAAGAGAGAGAGAGAGAGAGAAATCCATTAACTTAATGCCACTGTACAGTATTTGGAAAATGGACAATAATAAATAATTGTAACATATATTAAACCAATTCACTCAAATTTAAGGCATGTAGCTTAGATAATATTCCATTTTTGGAAATCAAATATATTTTCAGGAGACAAGGTGAAAAACAGAGAGTACAACAGCCCCAATACTTTTCAAAGTATTTTATTAGTGAAAATCCAAAAGTGTCTGAGTTTCACCCCCATATGTCTATCATTCCTAAATCAAATATTTATTAAAAATTTGTTCTATGAATAAGTACTGGATGATTGGATGAGATATTTTATTAGCTGCTGCTCATGGCATTCATACAGTGTTCCAAGGGGAAACTTTGCCCCCTGTTTCATCCTGAGGCAGAACTAGGAGCTACCTTATGCTGGAAACTTGAAAATTGTGTATCCCCTACCCAAACTGCGCCCTGCATGGGTCACTTCACGTCTTCCCCCACTTAAGTTGGGCCACGGACTTAGGAGATTTCCTGAGTCTGGTATTTGAATATTTACCCTTTTTTTTTTCCCAGGGTCTTCTTATGTCACTGGCTAGTTAACTGGGAAGATTAATTCCAGCTGTGAGGCAGTAGACAGATAATACCATGCTTGTTAAATCGTAGTCTGAGCTGGGAGAGCAGCCAAAGCCACAGGACAAATATGGAGAATTAACCTTAGTTTTAAGCTCTCTCAAAGTACTTTTGTATATATAGTCTCCATTTTAGTCTCAGAAAACTCTCGTTAGCAACTATGGTATATCACCTTGAAAACATGAATCTAAATTGGATTAAATATAATATGCTGATATGTGCTTGTGAAATACTTATGTATGATTAAGCTGAGGGCCAAAAATTGTTTCAAAAATTATAAAATTATTGAATGTGCAATTTTTGTCTAAAAATAAGTCATTATGTAATAATATACCTATGGGCTATGAAAAGGGGCTTTGTTGTTTGTATTTTTTTCCTAAAAGGAACAGAATAACTATTGGAGTTCACTTATAATCAGCCAGTTATTGAGTGGCCAGTCAAAATCTCAATTGGAACAGAGAAATGCAGTGCTAGAAAATAACATTCAATGAAAATTGATTAATAATTATTCTAATTCTTCCTAGCTCACAAACATATTTTGAAGAGTTATTGTGCCCTAAGACTACAGGTGTTTTTAAATTCAGCATAAAAAAGATAAACAATTAACTTTTGTTCACAGTGCAATGAGAAAAACCCTCAGCTCCAAATGTGGACAATCTGAGGCCCTCTCGGTGACCCCGCTAGTCATGGTACACTTTATTAGGTGGACTGGGCCATGTTAAAGGAGAAAAAGAAGCTAAATCAGCTGCACAGTGCTTGCTTGGTTGGTGTGTTTGGTTTAGCCTTCAGAAGTGTAGGAACTTTCTCAAGCTTTTAGTAATATTTCATTGAAAGGAACTTCAATTCAAATATGAAAATCTTACTAAAATTAGGTTTTATGTTTTTTATGACAAAGGATTTGCTAAAAAATTGAAAGATGCTGTGTTTAGAGATGCTTATCTGCAACTATTTTCAAATACTGGAGCAGTAACTATTGGTATAAAATGATTGTACTTTTACTTTTATCATACATTTTTGAAGTACATAATAATTGCACTCACTTTAGGGAACTGTACATGTGCATAACGTATGTCAATGTTTTATTTCTCTTCCCTGTATTCTACTTTGATTACTTATCTTATAAAAAACTTATACAGTGTATTATCCTGCACATAGATTATGAACCAGACTAAAAGGCAAAAGAATATATAAAATGTGTGAGACAATCACACTGATGTGCTTATAATAGAGGTGGCTTTATTTTGTTTTTTTAAGCAAAGTCAGCAAGGTTCTGCTTGGAAAAGTTTTGCACTCTGTTTAAAGAATTGAATATATTTGGAAATGGTATAGATAATCTGAAAAACAAACCAAGATCTTTAATTTTTATTTGACTTATTATTCTCTCGATTTGGGTGTTTTAATCACCAAAGCCACCCTGGGAAACAGCATCTGCCTCGCGTGAAGCTCTATGGCTGCATCATTAATTTATAAAACAGGTGTTAGCTCTACTTCTTCCACCCTTCAGCCTCACTGTTCAAAAAAAGAAAGAGGCTCTAATTGATCTATAATTCAAATGTCATGTTAATATGTTCCAATTTACCAAGCTTTAATGTAGAAGAGGGAGTCAATGTAAAAAAAAAATTTGAAGTGATGAGTTAGTGATTTTTAAAAGGTAAACTTACTCAGAACCAGCAGAGAACAAAGGAGAACCCAGAAGAGGATATGTTGTTGTCTTGGTTTGGGTTTTTGTTGTGGTCCCACCCCCACCCCGCATTGGCTGTCATTTCTCTCTTTACTGTAGTTGGCAGTGTATGTGGTTTCCCTCCAGGCAAACAGCATTTTGTTCCAAAAGTCATATTCACAAAGTCAACTCTCATAGGACCCAGTGCTCCGTCCTAGTGGGTTTAGATTAACAGCTTGCATTTCTATAATATTCGCATGACTTTGTAGGGTTTTCCTCTCCTGTATTAGTTCTACTTCTGTGCTTATTTTTATATGTGCACTAATTTACTGAAGGTAAGGAGGAAAATATATAGTGGACTCATTAATCAAGAAAAATAAGGAAGGAAGAACAAAAATAGGTAAAGTTAATTCATTATTTTTGGTATTAAAATGGATCCCTGAAACCTACATGCAGACTCTTAACTGTGAAAAACTTGCAGTGGGGGAAGGGAGAGTTTCATGACTAGATGGGAGCTTGGAGGGGCTTTCTGAGAATGTTGTTTCTAGATCTATCTACCAGTTACACAAGTAAGTGTAACAGTTCATCAAATAGTTCAAATAGGAGGACCTACTTCACTAAAATATCCTAAAACTGTACAACAAAGGAATTTGCATTATGTTCCACTTGTTTCAATTCCACTCTCATTTTGAAGGTGACTTTTGATATTTACTAACTTTTTAAATATGGCCTTTCCTTATTGTAGGAAAATAGCACAGAACTGGTGGGTTTCAATTCTGGCCTCTAGTTGCTAAATAACTGAATGTTCTCAGGCAAATGTCTTTATTTGTCCCGAGGCTAAGTTTTGTTTGGGAAATTGTTACAGACCAGTTTGATACAAATTTCTATCTCGTTTTCCTGCAGCATATTATCTCATTCTGGTGGTTTCTGAGCTCTTACGTCCCAGGCCTGATCAACTTTGTTCTGTAAGTTCCAAGACCCATCATAAGAATACCTCAAACCAATCTTTGTTGAAAAGAACACTGGTCTTTCTTTGAAAGAAATATGCTGTGTAGGTAGAAGGCAGCTGGTCCACACTGAGAAGACGAAAGGAGCTGGAGTCCTGAGTCTGCAGTGGGAGGAGGAGAAGCATGTTCTGTGATTGGCTGAGTACCAGTCGGGCCCCTCAGTTCTCAGTTTGCGTGAGTCAGTCTGTAGCATCCATTGCAGCTTAGAACAGTTTTTCAACTGCACCCTGTGATGTATCAAATGGGCTAATCATATGTTATCCAGGGCAAGGTCAAATATTTAGCAGTTGCACTGCCCTCCACCTCCCAGAAACCATCAGCACTCTCTTGCTTAAAGTACTAGATGCAGATTTGGGCACAGAAGGAATGGAGAAAATAAACATCAGAAGCTGCAAATCCACCTGCTTTTGCATGGGTGGTGAAAATTGCCCAAGAAGTATATGGGATGATCTTCAGACCAAGCAAAGCCCAAATTTGCAAGATTGTGTGCACCTAGATTTTATAAACCTGTGATCAGTCCCAAGTGTGCTGAAGTGGGACTCAATTGAGAATTTTTTCTTTCTCATAAACCCAGGTAAATGGGATTTAAGTCTGACTTGATTTGACTTGAAAAACTAAATATGTCTAAGTGTTATTTTACATGTCATGATGCAAATTTGTACCTGTTACATGTATTTGAAAAAACATTAATGTCTGCTATATATGGTAAATACCCAACGTGTTATTGTCACCCCTACTTTATACCTGACGGAAGTAACGAAGAAGCCAAACAACCTTACAAGAAGCTCAGCTGCACAGCAAACAAAACGGAGATCAAAATGAGTTCCTCTTTGTGCCTTTATTTTATATAACATGAATGCCTTTGTTAATAGTGGAATTTGATTAGAATGTCTATAAAGTACCAGGGTATCTCCTTTCAGCCAACTTTGAAATAATGTGTCCATTATATTCCTCACACACTTTTTATTCATTTCAATATATAAGAGTAGTCCTGGGCTGGGATTTAACTCAGTGGTTCCTGATGCCTGCCTTGCAAGCACAAGGTCTTGGGTTCAATTCCCATGTAACAACATACAAAAATGTTGGATGTGGAGACTCACACCCACCAGCAATCAGTACTACATACCACAATGCTGAGTGTGGTGGCTCAAAACTGTCATCTCAGCTCTCAATCAGGAGGCAGAGGCAGGACAATTTCTGAGTTTGAGGTTGAGTTCAGGACCAACCTGAACTACAAAGCCAGGCCCTGTCTCAAAAACTTAAAAAGGAGTAATCTTCTCTCTCTCTCTCTCTCTCTCTCTCTCTCTCTCTCTCGACATCTGAAAAAACTATAAGAACTCAATAGGGTGAAAGGGTTAAATATTACCCTTTTACATTGTAGGTGGAAATGTAAACTAATAAAACACTATGGAAATCAGTATGAATATTCCTCAAAACTCAAATGAGAAATTCCATTCCACACAGCTATTCCTAAAAGAGTTAAAGTCATCATATTGATACAAGAATGCCCATGTTTTCATGAGCACAACTCATAATAGCTAAATCTTGGAAGTGGCCTGTATGTTCATTAATAGATGAATAAATTAAAAATGTGGCATTTATACAGAATGGAGTATTTCCTTGCAATAAAGAAGGATAAATTTTAGTCACTTGTAAGAGAATCGATGCACTTTCAGACCAGAATATGAAGTAAAACACATCAGACATACAAATTCCATATTGTATGATTTGTCTTACATGAAAAACTCAAAGTTTAAATAATTTTAAAAGAAAAATAAAAGATAGATAGTAGGAAACAGAGATTTCTGCAAGTGGAAAAAGAACTAAAGGATGGAGGAGCTAGCAAGGGAGGGGATGAGACAGGAGGTAAAAGAACTGGATGCGTTATGTACAGCTGCCAATTCCCTATGATGAAAGCAATCACTAGGTGCTATACAAATAAGCACTGATAGTATCTTTTTTAATTTATAAAACATAAATAAGTGACTATAAGTGAGAAGCTCATTCTGAAAAAAGAAAGCTCAAAATAAATCAGCATCATTGAACAAGACGTAATGGAGTTGAAGTTGAAAATCCAAGCTAGAATAAGTCAACAATTTGAGGACAAGCTCAGAGATCAACAAAATCAGGTATGTATTTCTGTCACACAAAGGGCAAAACCCAGCCTGAATTGTCCTCTCTAGCCTCTGGCCACTTTACAGCTTCTGTGTCTCTTTCCTCTGTATGCACACACAGGCAATTTTATGCACCTACTGCACCAGGTGTGCGAAACCCTGCGGAGACTCCTCCAAATGCTCACTCTGACCCATTTCACTTGCAAATTTCTGTCTTTCCTTCAAATTCAAAACTCAAATTTACCTCCTCCTAGTTCATGAGAGAAAATCAGTAACTTCTCTTCTGTTCCTGATTCTAGCACAGCACTAGCATTGGTGCTTCATGCTATGGCCAACCCTGGCCCGTGCATCTAATACAGAATCTCAAAGTAAACTTGTATTCATCCAGTGTGCCCCAGAATTCTGCTTGACCTTTTAGCTGGTCACTGTCAAAACTCTTTAACACAAATACCCACCACACCCTTTCCAGTCACTCAAATACATGTGTCTATTTCCTTTCACATTTTCAAAAATCTTAGACATAAATCTAAAGAATTCTTTTTAATTTTTTTCCTTTGTTGAGTTTACACATTTTAGATATACATTATGATCACTTTCAACATTGAGAATTTGTACCTGTACATGATATATCTTGATTCTCCATTTTGCCCCATTCTCCTGCCCTCTCTACAACTCCAACACCATATACATAAGCTTTGTTTCTATTTTTTTGTTTTTACCAGCATTTTTTTCTTTTCTTTCTTTAAAAAAAATTTTTTTGATTACCAGTTCAGTATCCTCTGTCATTCCCATGAGGAAGCCACTGTTTTGCCTTTTGTACAAAATTCCAAAAGAAAATTTTAACCTTTATTTAGTGTATATGTGTGCCTTAAACTATTTTCTGTGTCTATTTGCAGTTAGATGATATCATGTTCTATTTACTATGTAAGCTGTGATTTTTAACATTATCTGTATTGATGACTGTGGTTTAGTTTATAATTCATCGACAGTACTCCACAAACCACACATTCCACATTTTCTTTAAACTTCTGTCAGAAGACATTGAGCTTCTTTTCAGTGTTTTCATAGTACAAGTAATGCTACACTGAACATATGTGCCCTCGGGTACAGATATCTAGAAGTAGAAGTGCAAGGTCATAGACTCAGAAAGTTTACTTTTAATTATAGCTAACAAATTTGTACATAAAGCAAGTAATTCACCGTGTTCTTATTCTAAAAATAGCTTAGGGCAAACCCTATTTCCCACATTTTCTAACATTGTTTGTTGCCAGATATTTTCTTTTGCAAAGGAGTAATGTAATTTTAGTATATATAATAAAAAAAAATATGAACGAATTAATTTAGAAAAGGCTGAACATTCCAAGTACTGAATTTTTTAGATATATTTATACCATTGAATAAAATTTTATTATTTTCTCCATAAACATATTACACTTTTAAAAAACATGATTGTAACCATATATTTTATATTTCTGTTATAATTTTTTAATC
>PVIR01000364.1:33164-189340 GCA_004026965.1 Petromus typicus
ACACATCATGATTGCACTCCATAATGGGGATTTGTACCAGTATAAGACACAACTTAATTCTCATTTTTTCCCATAGCCCTACCCACCCTACCACCCCCCCATATACATAAAATTTGTTTCCTTACTTTTTTGTTACAATCTCAACATTGTCCCCTTTCACCTTATTTTACATTGAGCATTTTCTATTGCACAATATATAGCATACAATGCTAGGACTCATTTACATCTTCATTTTCTCATACCAGAGAAAAGATGCGATATGTACCTATCTGTGCCCTATTTATTTCACTTATGAGGATATCCTCAAGGTATGTCCATTTAAGTAGAAATGATTCAAACTTATCATTTTTTATGGCAGAGTATTACTCCATTCTATAGAAGAACCACAGCTTTTTTATCCAGTCTCCAGTTGATGGACACTTGGGTTGTTTCCAAGATGTAGCAATCACAAACTGGGCTGCTATAAACACGGGTGCACATATGTCACTGTGATATGAGTCTTTTAATTCTTGTGTGTATATACCTAGCAGGGCAATGGCTGGGTCAAATGGGACCATCAATCCTAGCTTTTTGAGGATTCTCCAAACTGATCTCCACAGGGGTTGTGCGAGTCTGTTATAATTTTTAATGGACTCTTATTTTCTTTTTTAATTTTTGATGTCTTATCAATGAAGGTTAGGAAAAGCTAATGTTTTCATGGAGAATTTCCTCTAGCTACCTTGATAAGTTCTTTTATGAGCTTAATCTTTTTATTCTTTTAAATGTTCTAGTATAATCATAAGATAATTTTTTTTCAATTTTTGAGCCATTTTCTTTCTTTCATTAGTGTAGCTTAACTCACTAGTTTACATTTAGTAATAGCAATTATAGTGCTCTGCATCGATTTCTGTTACAGGTTCTACCGGGGTGTCCCCCAAAGCCTCATCTTGGGAAGGTGCCTGGCTCTGGTAGGCATCATTGCTGATTTGCACTTAGAAGGTAGTGTTGGGAAGAGACAGGTCTCTATGGGTGTCCCCGGAAGGGTATCCAGCATTTCCTCCCTGGCTGCTCCCTTCTTGCTCTGCTTCTTGGCTACTATAATGTGAGATTTTAAATTTGGTGTTGTTCTGTTTTTTCTCCTTTTATTTTCTTTCCTACTAGTCTCCTCTGCTGTGCTGTTTCTTCTGTGAAGCTCCCTAAACATGGAGTAGAAAGTGAGTCAAAGTAAACCTCCTTTAAATTGTGTGTGTATCTCAAACATATAATTTCTCCTAGAGAGTATTAACAAAAAAATTACCTTGAAATAATTTCTTATGTTAATCCATCTTTACAATACATGAGTAAATCTGTTGTGTCAATGTTTCTGTTTGGATTTGTACTCAGCTACTAATAAGAGAGACTTGGCTGTTGTGCTTTAGGTACGCAAAAGATTATACTCCTGAAATAATCAGATGCCTATAGTAAAAGTTTCTGGCATTGGTTCAGCAAAATGAGAATAAAAGAGAAAGTTTGTGTTTTCTTATATCCTTCTGCTGTTTCTCTGTTCTTCCTCATCGTCCTGAGATTACCACTAGAAAGCCAGTCATCTTGTCCTCATCAAAGGCAGGAGAAATGAATAGAAGGACAACTGAGAAACAGAAATCAAAACCCACGCGTAATTCTTACCTTTCATTGGCCCTTAACCTCCATAGATTGAGGGGAAAATAATTTTTAATCTCTTCATGTTAGTGACTACATCAAGATCAAAGTTATGTGACTAGAGAAGACAAATGAGTATGTAGTAAGCAACCGAGAGTCCTCGCTCAGTCATGATACTGTTCTGTTACCTGGGGCTTGATTTGAATGACTGATATTTTCTTTGTAATTTTTCACTGTCATTCATACAGTGAGTACCACTTTAGAGGCTATTCAGATTTTACTGGTTATGGAAACTCTTACTTGTGTGGGAGTGGGGAGGGGTAGAATTTATGCAATTCTGTGTTATGTGTACCATTAAGTAACCACCACAACCATCAAGATACTTAATTTTCCCATCTCCCCAGAACTCTCCTATCCTTCTATTGTACAGCCATGATGACACTTTCCTATCCTAATCCTCAGAAATCATTAGTGTCCTCCATGTCTGTAATTATACAATTTCACAAGTCAAATATGAATTGAATCATGACAAATACATACATATATGTGTGTGTGTGTGTGTGTGTGTGTGTGTGTGTGTGTGTAGTAACTGGATTTATCACTCAGTAAAATTTCCTTTGGGTTCAAACAAATTATTGCTCATTTCAGTGGTTCGTTTGTTTCCACACCTGAAAAGCATCCCATGGAGTAGATGTACTACTGTGTCTCATGAACCATTTGTATTTGTCAGCTTTCCATTGCTGGGAAAAAAATACCTACAAACAACTCAAGGGAAGAAGTTTTGGCTCACAGCTTCAGAAGGCTTCTTGTATGGTTCCAAGGCAGAAACATCATGGCAGATGAGAAAGGGTGAAGAGAGCTGCTCAGCCGGTCACATTCAAGGAGCAGAGATCAGAGAAAGAGCCAAATGGCCCACTACTTCCAGTTAGACCATCTTCCTAAATGCTCACTGAGCTGGAAATGAGGGTTAATGCACTGATGAGGTCAGTGGCCTCACAGTCCAATTATCTTGCCCAACTTCTCTTAATACAGTCAGATTGAGACTCAAGAGTAACCAGCATTTCATTCCCCACTGAAGAACATTTGGTTATTTTCTAGTTCTTGGCTACTACAATAGCACTGCTATGAATATTCATGCATGTACAAAATAAGTTTCTGTGTAAAAATAAGTTTTCATTTCTTTGGCATATTTGCACAAGACTACAATTGCTGGATCATATGGTAAATTCATTTTTATCTTTAAAGGAAACTGCAAAACTATTTTCCAGAAGTTTATAACATTTTGTGTTCCTTCCAGTGATATATGGGCAATTAGTTTTTCTACGCCCTAACCAATATTCGGTATTAGTCCTCTTTTTTATTTGGATTTTCTGATGGTTACTTACTGCTCTTATTGTGGTTTCTATTTTCATTTATGTAATGATAAATATTGATGTTGATCATATTTCTTATATTATGACTACCAGTTTACCCTTTTTGTTGAAATAGGAAGGGTTTTTTTTGCCTATTTTCCATTTTAGTTATTGTCTTTTAATATTGAATTTTGAGAATTCTTTATATACTCTTCTTATATATCCTTTATGTGATGTGTGATGTCTAAGTAATTCCTACACTGGTTTGCTTCATTACTCTTAAGTTTTTACAGAAGAGAGATTTAACTTTGATAAGGTCCAAGTTATCAGTTTTTCATTTTATGGATGATGTTTCTTGATGTCAAATCTGAAATTCTTCACTGGCTGTCAGTCAGAGCGACCCAGGAAGGACTTCCACCTTCCAGTTCCTTCACTGATGCAATAGCAAAAATTGTCAAAATCAACATTTCAACAGAAGAAAATAACTAAAAATATTTAGCAAACCAGAGATTGGTTTTCAAGAAAATTGGGGCCTGGACTATGTAACTTTCCCAGTCCCATGACCTTTTCATCAGTACCATAGGGGCCCTGAGAGGCAACATTTATGAAGTCAGCATAAATACTCTTGCATCATGATTATACTAAAACCTTTCAGTCTATCGAACAGAAAGAATGGATCTGGACCTTTTCCAATGCCTAATTTCTGAAAACTGTCTTTTTTGACTCATCTGGCAATCTCACTGTGAAGCCTGTCATTGACTGACCTGACACAGAGCTAACCCAGTGTTTCAACCTTTTTCCTCAAGATGTTTGTCAGAATCAGTCAGCCATAACTATTTAGTATTCCAAGTGCCTGAGGTGGTAATAGCAATGGGAATTAGAAAAAGAAGATCCAAAATCTGGTAAGGGAAAGTTTGGGGACAAAATATACACAGGGGACTGAAGAGCTGACATGTTCCTGGTATCTGGAACATGGGTGTGCAGCCAGGGGTCTGTTGACAGTCATGAAACACTTGAGTTGGCTCAAAGTTCCCATTGTTACACACAATCAAAGGTCTCCAGAAGTAGTAAAGGTAAGGGGAGGTCAGGAGTAAGAAGAAGGTAAATACCAACAAACAAACAGCAAAGTATGGCCCACACTCAGGGGGAAAGTCCCTGATAGAAACTCCCTGAAGATGTCATAACTTTGGTATTGCTACACAAAAATTTAAACTGGCTGTTTCAAAAGAACTCAAAGAACAAAGGAAAACCATATCTGAAGAACAAAGAGAAATTTTCATTTTTGTGTCTCACTAGTGTTTACTTTATTTCAGATTTTATGGCAGTTAAATAGAAGAACTTATTATTCAAATTCCTCTTGGAGTCAAATAGAGCTGAAGTTATTCCTTATTTTTATTTGAAACTGTTTATCTTTTTACGTTCCCAACACCCAGTCTCTGAGACACCTGTCTTTTCAGTACAGTCCTTATTGAAACTGGAGAATGTAGCTGGACTTTCAGGTACTCTAATTCACCTTTGACTTCTTCTCAACCTGAGCCTTTGAACTCAACCATCATGTGAATACACAAGACTAAGTAATTTTTCTCTGCCTTTGTTGTTTTTACTTTTGCAAAATTTGGGAAGGTCTAGTGAAAAACATTGTTTGACTGTTCAGCTTACCTGAGGATTAGGGCTCATCCAGATTTTGATAACTGTATTCTCCCAACCCCTAGTTGATTTCTCATTCCTGTGGTCCAACCTCATAAGGCTGACTGAGTCTGCACCTGCCTGAATTCAGAGCAGGTCCTCAGCTCCAGCTACAGAACCTCCCTGAGCTCTGTACTCACCTAGGAAAAGATTATTTTTTTCACCAGTGAATGGTTCTTCTTGTCAGAGTTACATGGGATCAGAACTGTACTACAGGCACTTACCATTTTATGTGTTAATCAAATGAAAAGTCTCTGTTTACTTATTATTTATTTGTTTGTTTTCTAATAAATATATTTCAATTCTACATTTTTATTTTCATTGAATGATAAGATTTACTTATCATTTGTTTCTAAAAATTAACAGTTTCTACTCTGAGATTTTCTTTGATCCATAATTGTTTCCCAGATTCATTGGATAGCATAGCTATTGGCAGAAAGTTCAATTTTTATTTGTTGTCTGCTTCTGTATGCAGTGCATTTTTGTCAGGGTATAGATAGCATAATGTTTCTTATGTTTGGGAATGTGTTAAAGGTTTTTATCACATTTACCCATTTACTTTCATCTTTTAAAATTCTTAAATGCTTAATAAATAAAATCTATTTCCTGTACAAATAACTCCATGATATGTAAATTTTGAGTGACACACATTATTTATTTTTAAAACTTCTAATATTTTACTTTGCTTATGTTCATCAATTTGTGATTTATGAAATTTCTCAATGCAGCTAGATTTGTCAGTTTTTCATTGTATTTTTCAGCTTTGTTAGGTTGGTAAGAATCATGACCAATACATGATTTTGAGAAGGGTTCATTCTGTTGAAAAGAAATGACTTTCTTCTATCCTTTTAATGCTGTGTCTTAAATTCTGGCTGTTTAAATAGAGTTTACTCACTTTCTTTTGTTAGCATTTGCTAAGCTTTTTTCTCCTACTTTTTTCCTTTCCGTAATCCAGGGCTACATTGCTTTCAGCATGTGTTCAGTAAATAAAATAAGTGGATTGTTAAATACAAAGACTTCAGACACTTAAATCTAATTCATTGTCATTCTTAATTTTTAAAACTTATTCCTGCCATCTTATTTGATGTTTCATATTTATGATGCTGTTTTATTTTTTTAAAAAACCCATTTTTATTATTTCCCTAATTACATTTTCTTTGTTCTATTTTCTTTTCCATCCAAATAGAAGTCTCTTTTTAGTTATTTGCTTTAATCTTTATTATAAATATGGGATTGGATTTTTTTTAAAGCATCTAGATTTTATCCATCTACATTTTCTTCGTATACTTTGCCTGCCATCTTGAAGCCAGATGTCTTTCCCAGATATATGAGGTTATACTTCACTGAACCTTTAAGGGAGATACATTTTATTCAGATGTCAGCATTTAAGCCTTTAATATTTCTCTTTTCTGACTGTACATTTCAGTTCTTGGTGCTCTGTTAAGTTCAGTTTAGCCACTGATCTAGTAAAAACAGCACAGTGATAAATGGAAATGTCCCACTGACCTAGTGGAATAGAGATGCAGACCAAAATTATAACAATTAAGAAGAACAAAATGAACCAGTAGTAGTAGTAGTAGTAGTTGTTGTTGTTGATTTTGCACAGAAATTTTCAAGTTAAGGTAATACTTTCTATATATGTGAAATTCAACAGGAAAATACTTCAAGGAAAATATATCTTACCTGTAGCCTGTATATAAGGATAACAATGAAATTAATCTTGAAATCATAATCCAAAAATCAGAGATTCAGTATATACATTTATGGGTAATTATTGTGGCCCAAGAATCATTTAGGGCTAGTTGAACAAAAATAAACAATGTGGACACGTCATAAAAACTAAAAAAGAAAAAAAGTCACAAAAATAAAAACACTGGATCAGGAGGTCTTCTGAGAGATGAAAAATTTAGGTTATTTTAGTATGTTCCCCAGAGAAAGATGCCAAAAACCACATAGGGTTACTGAAGAAAGCCCTTTTCCCCCTCATGAATAAGTTTTGGAACACTAGATGCAATGAATTATTCAATTCAGTTGTCTTTGTGAAGCTAAAGTAATTTGAACTTTTTATTACTGCAGTTCAAAAACAGTACAAAGAACAGATTCACCCCAAGAGAGAATTTGAAATATGTACACACCAAATTCTAATATTGTCTATACCTGACTCCTATAACATATGTGTTTATCTGAATTGTTAATATTATCCCTTTTGCAAGGAGAGATGAAGTTTTAGTACTCCCTAGATAAAACATCCAACATATAAGTCCTATGCACGTTTAAGATTCAACAACTTATAAATAAAATGCTGAAAATAGAATGGAATATAGCACACTATTTAGAGTATCAAATTAACATATTAGTGCAGTATAAAATGGTGACAGGTGGGCTACATCTTGCATTGAAAAAAAGGTCTACTTTCTTCATGGGATTGTGAAAAACTCTATAAACAGAAATCATATCTTTGTTGACATCAAAAATTAATTAAACGGTGTCATTAACAAACAAATCAGAAAACCTAAAGTCAAGTTCATTAATCATTTTAAATTAATTATGACAATGATATTAATTATAATTTTTACATTTGAATCTGAGTGAACATTTTGGAAAATAAATATGTGTGTACTAGAGACTTTGGAGTATTAGTTATCAAAATATAACATGGATCAGAACTTGTTGGGTGAAAATCTTGTTAAATACATATATCATCAAATCTTAGTGAGAGAAATAATAAGTAAGAAAAGCACTGGATTCAGTTAATAGCTCTTCAAAAATATGGTTCATGAAGTAGAACACCAATTTTAAAAAATTCTGATATGATTTGTTGTGAGTTAGCATTTATTTGATTTTTTACATTTACAATATTTTTAAATAATGCTTTCATTGCTAGGTAATGAGATTTAGTTATCTGTAGAGAGTAATAAGAATAAATCTATAATGGAATTATTACAAAAACAAGACAGCATAATTAATTGGAAAAGTATTCTAGCTCAGTTGACCGGTGAAGTGCTCAAATGCCATAATAGTTGGCCATTTCTTTCAAGAACAACCACAGAAAAGTTTAGATAAGGAGTATAAAGTGGAAGGAAGAAAAGTGTGGAAGTCCTCCGGGGCAGAAGTAGCTAAGTGGGGGCTGGAGTTCTGCCTTGGTGACTTCTTCACCATTGCCTTGGTACACAGAAGGCGGATGTGTTTCTAGAAAGCAATTGCTGCAAGGAAAACTGTAGAGCTTTGGTCATCGAATTAGCTAGCATATTGCAAATGGAGACTAGTGAACCCTCACAGCTTGAAACATTTGTTGAATTTTGTTCTGTGAGCTGAGAGGTAAATGAGCCAAAATAAAAACCAGAACTAGGGCCGGGGATTTAGCTCAGTGGTTCCGGCGCCTGTCTTGCAAGCGCAAGGACCCGGGTTTGATCCCCGGTTACCACATACAATACTGGGTGTGGAGACTCACCCCAACAGCAACTAGTATTTACATACCACAGTGCCGGGCGTGGTAGCTCACGCCTGTAATCCCAGCACTCGGGAGGCAGAGGCAGGAGGATTGCTGTGATGTGAGTTTGAGGCTGAGCTCAGGGCCAGCGTGAACCACAAAGCGAGACCCTGTCTAAAAAAAAAAAAAAAAAAAACAACCCAGAACTAAGTTGTGTAAAATGTCAAGAACAATAATCTTTCAGACAAAGAAGTTCCAGTGAATGTACTAGGACTATCGAATTGATGAACTGGTGGCAATTTTACCAGTGGGTGTTTTACTGATATGGGGAACTAAGTGCTATAGGCTAAAAACTATGGTTTAAAAGGGAGAGGACTAAGGAAAGATTATAGCCATCCCCCAAGACTGGCAATAAAAGTAAAAAAAAATATTCAGTCTCAAATACATAAGTCGTCTTAAGAAAAATTAACAAAATTTCAAATCTTTTAAATTGCAGAAAACTAGAAAGTTAAGCCAAAATCTAAAAGAGCAAAAAATTTTATGGCATCTTGCATTGCCAAAAGAACTCAGTCCAACTAGCAGGAAATACTCCATGCATACAAGTATATTCTAGTGAAAAGTGCTAAAAGAACTGGGCTCCAGTGATGGAATGAACTAGTGGTGGACTAAGCCTTACTAAAATGGCAGTCAGCATCCAACTCTGTTCCACTAGGGGAAAAAAAAAAAAAAACAGAATATATCATGGACACGATAACATCATCAGAGAGACTTAAGGAAAATATTAAGTATGATAAGAGACAAGATAATATGACAAATCCAAGGAGAAATTAGAAATTCAAAAAACCAAATATTGGCTCTGATAGGCAGATTTTCAATAGTTCATGTTAAGGGAAAAAAAGAAAAGACATAGAACATGTATGAAATTTTCAACAGAAAATTGGATTGTATGAGGAAAAAGTACAACTGAGATTACAAAAGTTGAAATGTAATATCTGAAATGAGAAATTTAATCAATAGGCTCAACAACGGATTACAAAAGAAAACCCAAACTAGTGCATGAGGCATATCAAGAATATGATAATACACCCTGAAAGAAAGGAGGAGGGGGGATGAACCAGAAGTAATATTTTGAAAAATCATAGTTGATTATCTACAAAAAACCTTTAGAAATCCCTAAAACAATGAATGAAAAGAAAGTCTGAGTCGGTTTAGGGATACAGTGCTGGGAGTCCTGAAAGGTGATTGCATCATGGGAGTGCATGGATCCGCAGAGGGTAGGATTTTACTAGAGGAATTAGGTCAACAGAGGCATAACTTAAGAAGGGTTTCTTCTCTTCTGTGACTCCTTCCTTCTCTCTCCATCTCTTCCTCTACTCTGTTTCCTGGTTGCCCCTGACTGAACAGTTTTTTCTGGCATGCTTCCCTGTTAGGTTTCTGCCTTGGAGGCAGCTAACCATGGACTGAAACTTCTAAAACTATGATCCGAAATAAAGCTTTTCTCCTCTAAATATCAAGCATTTTGTCCCAGTCATTAAAAGCTGATCAATGCATAGAGAGTAATAAGAATAAATCTATAAACTAATGAAATTATTACAAAAGCAAGACAATATAATTAATTGGAAAAGTGTTCTAGCTCAGTCAACCAGTGAAGTGCTCAAATGCTATAATAGTTGGCTATTTTTTCTGTAGGACAGCAATGACAAAAAGAAAATGTTAAATCAACAAAATAGTGAAGAAAACAATTTATTTTCAGTGGCATAATAAGACTATAAACTGATCACAATTTATGATACAAAGTAAAGGCCTAAAAAAGAAAAGCTGCCAGTTTAAAATTCCTCAGTTTGTAAAATACTCTTCAGTATATCACTATGGAAGCAAATGAAGAAGTTTTGAGAACAGAAACTGCATGGATGTGTTGCTTGAATACCTGTTCTAAAAATACAAAGCATTTAAAAGTATAGACTATTTCTGCTATGTAAAGATGTTGAAAACTGATTGACATGCTTAGAACAAGACAAAATCTTGAACATATTGAAAATTTATTTCTTTTGATCTCTTAGAAAACTGGTCACAAGTCAGACTATCACCTGGATATGTAGAGATCCACAGCCAAGATCTGCTTACCCAGGGCAGAAGCTTCAGGATCATAATCTACTAGCAACAATTTAATGACAGTACAGAGACATTGCTGGAGATAAAAGAGCAATCTAGAGTTGATACAATTTTGGCCACCCCCTTCCCTCAAGGGGCCATGCTTTACCTCTAGGAACTGCCAGTTTCTCACAGAGAAGATCTAAGAAAAAATCTCTTTATGACAGGAGAAAAGGCAAACATATCCATTTGAAATACATTTGCAGCATTGTACATTTGCAATGTACATTGGAAGGGGCTGTTTCTCTAAGGGATAATACTTTAACAGGGTCTTATCTGACCGAGGGAACTGGCAATTAGTCCTCTATAACCTTTCCATCTCTCCCACAAATGAAACAAGGCTGAGAAACATTTTGAGAGGACTCCAGCCATTAAAAGACTGATGTTTATCAGCTCAGAGACTCAGCCTCACTAAAGCCTAATTTTAATTAAAAGATTACAAAATATTTCAGCTTATTTCCATGTCAATGAGACTACAGTAGTAGAATTTTGTGGGCAAACAGAACTGCTAGGAGACAAGCAATCTGTTTAAAGAAAAATTCTAAGGAAATCCAAAGACACAAGAAAGAAAACAAACAAAGCAACAGAAAGAAGTAGAGGTCTGAGGCATCTGGACCTACAGCTACAGAAATTTGAAGCACAACTCATTGATCTGCTAAGAGGATGGAAAACAAAATGCTCAAGACCAAAGGAGGAAAGAAAAATGAAGGTAAGATAAAGAACAATAATAACTGATCAAAATACAACATTACAGTACTGATTCCACTTTATAACTTTAAATGCAAGTGGCCTAAATACTTTCATTAAAAGGCAGACTATCAGAATTGAGGAAGAAGAAGGTGTAGCTAAACTATCTATGGTCTACAAAAATTCACATTAATATTGAAATGCTGATGCATTAAAAGTAAAGGAATAAAGAAAGATATGATACTGTAATATTAGTCAAAAGAAAGTAGAAGCAGCTATGTTAATTTCAGATAAAGAAAATTTTAGAAGAAGGAAAATATCAGGGATCATGAAGGTCAGTTCTCCAAGAAGACTGTTATTAGTGTGTATACATACTTCTACCACAAAGTATCAAAATATATAATTGTACAAGGAGAACTAGATCAAACCGTCATTAAACTTGAAGACATCAAGATTCCTCAATCCATAATTTCAACAAGGAAAAAATAAATAACACAGTAGTTGAATAGCAAAACCAATCAACTTGATGTAATTGATATTTAGACAAAATTCCATCCAACAACATGACAATAAGCATTACTCTGAAATATTCACAAAGATCCAGGCTGGGTCATAAAACACATATTCACATATTGAGTAGAATATAAATTGTTGAAATGATACAAAATTGTAAAATTAATGTAGAAAAGCATAACAAAAATAGGAGAAAAATAAAAACTATCCTGGATTGAATAATACTCTGCTAAACTAGACATAAAGCTCAAGAGAAACTTTAAAATATTTTGAATCAAATGAAAATAAAACTATAACAACAAATTTTTGTTATATAACAAACTGATTATAGAGAAATTAATATTGAATATATAATTTAGGGAAAAATGTCTAAAACTAATAATCTAAGCTTCTATCATAGAAAAATTATTAAAAGAAGGCAATTTAAACTGACACAAGAACTGTAAGCCAAAAGGAAGCCTAATAAAAGAGAAATTACTGCAGAAATCAGTGAAATTAAACACAGGAAATCAATACACAAAATCAATGAAAACAAAACTAGCTCTTTAAAATGATTGTTTATAAAAGCGTATAAACCTCTAGCTAGATCATCCGAAAAAAAAAGGAAAAGGTACAAATAAAATTTCTAAAGATAGTTCTAGCAGAAAGAAAATTATTCCAAACAGGAAAGGCAAGAACAAATAAAGGTAAATGAGAAAGGTAAGTAGATGGGTTTAAAATATATATATATATATATTCATGCAAAATTATAGTTGTAAGATGCAGTAAAATTTAAAATACATGTAAAATTAACATACATGACAATAATAAGGCATGTTCAAGTGTTTTAGGATGATTTTATTAGATTCTTTAAAGTAAATATCTGTTCGTCAAAGTAGAGATCTCATGGGCCAGGGCCGTAGCTCAGTGGTAGAGCACTTCCTTAACATGTGTAATGCCCTGAGTTCAACCCCTAGTATCATAAACAAATAAAGTAGAGACCTTTAAGTTAACTACTAAAAGATGAATGAAATAATGCAAAGATTTTTCTAATTAAAGGTACTAATTTTGGAGGATGAGGCAGGAGGAACAAGAATCAAAGAACAACCAGCCTGGACAGCATAGTGAGACCTTTTTTCAAACAATTAAAAAAAAAATTTTAAATATATTATTAATTCAAAGAAAGACAAGAGATAGAATAATCAATATAAAGAGAAAAGTCTAATGTAAAACATATTTCAAAATGGTAGCTATGGACCCAGGCATATCAATAAATTTAAATCAAACAGATATTTCAATAAAAAATATATCTGACTCAATTTTAAATGGTACACTAATTAGAAGAGATATCTCATGAGCTCTATAATGCAGAATGTTTGAAAGTAAAAGGATGAGAAGCATTAACAGAGTCACTTGGGCACACTTGATAGTTATGAACTAGTCCATCAGCTTGACATAAAAATCTTAAGTCCATGTGCACAGAATTACATATTTGAAAATATATCAGACAGAAACTGACATAGCTAAACGGTGACACAGACAAATCCATAATTCTATTATGAGATTTTTAATGTGTCTCTTTAATAGATAACAGAACCAGATAGCTATCTTTCTTAATTTGGCACCTACTGAAAGATAAAACTTAAAAATCTAATGAGAAGGGTTTCTAAAGAAAGAATAATTATCTGTGATTTTTTTTTTAAATCTGGATCTCTCCACTTGTAGACCATGTCAATTCTTTCTCCAAAGACATGGGTCTGTGTAATATGTGCTCAGACGCTATGTGCTCATTGTCTGAAGAAATTATCTTTCCCAGAAGGAAATGAGAATTAAGTTGTGTCTTATACTGGTACAAATCCCCATTATGGAGTGCAATCATGATGTGTATATTTAATGTACCAATAAAGATAATTAAAAAAAAAAAAGAAGGAAAGGTCCTCACAGAATGAAATACTGATTCTTGAAAAGAGCACCCATTTGCAGAGAAAAGAACATCTGTGCTGCAAAACAGTGTTTCAGAAACAAGCATTCAAAGAAACAAATCAAACAATTTATATAACCTAGTAAAACAAACTAAAGTATCTGAAAAGATAAACAAGACATTTTCAATGTGAACTAAAATAAGAACACACTGAAAGAATGCACAGAAAAACTAATTGAAAATAAGATAATCATTTCAAGTAGGACAGTACTTAAGCAGTGTTAAAACCAAAATTACAACTAAAGGAACAATTACTAAAAGGATAACTCAGCTGAGTAACTACCCAAAAGGAAGAAATAAAGATAATGAAAAGATAATAGTTTTTAAATTTAAAATATGGAAAATAGAATAAAAATGAATACAAATAAAAGAACCCCGAGAAAGACAAAATTAATAGAAATTTTTAAAAGGAAGTATTTTTAAAAATGATAATTTTAGGATTACAAATAAATGAAGCATACATATTTCTTTTCCTTTCAGGCTATTATACCAACAATCCTGGATAGCTTATAAACTGTGGCATATAAACAGCAAATACTTATTTCTCACCACTCTGGAGGCTAGAAAGATTTGATCAAGGTACCAGAAAATCGAGTGTCTGTAAGACTGCTTCTTCCTGTGACCTCACATTGGAGAAAAAAATCACAAAACAATATCCGTGGGTCCTTTTTGTCTATAGCACTACTCCCGTTTATGAGGTCTCTGTTCTCACGGACGTGTCACCTCCGAATGGCTCCTTTTCTACCTTTCATAGGCTTGGGAACCAGGACTTCTGGAAGAACACGAACATTCGGATCATAGAAAAAGAATCCCTTCCACAAAGACGCACGGACTGTTGAGGTGAAGACACTAATGAAGGGGAGCTGTGAAACAGCCGCGCCCTTTTCCTAGGACCTGTTCAAGCTATTTGTCAGAGTGCAGGTAAAGAACCTAAAATGACCTGGAAAGCCAGGCTTTTACTAGGGAACCTAGTAAAAATTAAAAATTAAAAATAAAATAAATAGTAAAATAAAAAATAAAATTTTTTAAATTTTATTATTTTGACTAGTCTGTCAAAATTAGATGAAAAAGACGGATGCTGCCAACTGCTGAGGGATGGACTTTCCTGAGGCTCCCGCCGAACCTGTAGAGGGACTATCCCTCTACAACTCCTGCTTCCAGCCGGTCAGTCCTGTGCTCTCCTTACCGCACGTCAGCTAAATTCTTTCCTAATAGCTGATCTCAGACCTGGATGTGAACCTGCCTCCTGTCGGTTTACCGGGTGACCCACAAGTGCAGCTCTTTTTGCAGGAGTTGGCGCTGCCCTATCTGCTTCTGTGTGCTCTAGGCAGCGAGCCCCTGCTCAGTAACATTAGTGGAAGAACATGCTGGAGAATTAAAGTGTGTATCAGACAACAACAACAAAAATACTTCTAAAATCCTTAGAACAAAGTATCAGATTTAGGGGGCTGAGGACTTAGCTCAGTGTAGGGGGCTGAGGATTTAGCTCAGTGGTTCTGGCGCCTGCCTTGCAAGTACAAGGACCCAGATTCGATCCCAAAACCACATAGAACAATGCTGGGCATGGAGATTCACACCCACCAACAATCAGCATCACATACCACAGTGCAGGGCATGGTGGCTACTCCTGTAATCCCTGAACTTGGGAGGCAGAGGCAGAAGGATTGCTTTGAGTTCAAGGCTGAACTCAGGGACAGCCTGAGCTACAAAAAGCAAGAATTTGTCTCAAAAAAATAAAAAATAAAATAAAAGTAGCAGATTTAGGATAAGAATCAGGTCCACACCTTTGTCAACATCACTGGAAGCAAAATGAATAAAGAGCCATAGTTTGAACAGACTGAAAGAAAAAGTTGGAATGTTTACTTAGTTCTACCTAAACTAATTCAAGAGGCAAAATATGATTTTTTAAGTCTCATAAGTTCAAAACCTTAGCTCCCCCAAATATTCACAGTGCATTAGTTTCGATAGCATTTTAATCCTTTAATTAATCTATAAAATGGCGGAAAAGGCTATGAAAGGCCAATATGCCATGAAATTTCGCTGTTTTCTTTAAAACACATAGTGAGAATTATCAAACAGACTATGTAAGTCTATTATACAAGAATCAAAAACCAAATAACATCAAACATGGAAGGGAAAAGACTGCGGCCAAAGGCACGAGAAAGTGCGGTGAATACAGCGTTTTGTTAGAGACTAGAGATGCAGATAACATTTGAAGGAAATAAACAAGATTTAAGACAGAAATGTGGAACTGAGATAGGAGATCAGGCTGTGGCTGGTGAGTACTGTAGAATTGACTTCTTCATTACAAAGACCTTTGCACGTGCGCAGAACAAGTCCCAACGGTAGCCAGCTTTCAGGGGAGTGGCCTAGACCTGAGGTCTCCTTGAGGTGTGGGATCTCAGCACCACCCATTACGTGCGGAAGTTCTCACAGGTTTCCTGAAGATTTGGATGCCATTAAAGACCCAGAATCGAAGAACTTGGTGTCCTGACATGTTCATGGTGTGTGCTCTTCCTCTAGGATATCTGTTTATTGCGTTTTCTCTTTTTACTCTGTCCAAGCTCCCTCTGCAGAGCCAATTTTTCTCACACTCTTCACTCTCACTTTTTCAAATAAACTTTTCGTTGCTTTTTGCTCTTTTTGTCCAACTCTTTGTTCAAGATGAGAAGAATCTAGAATCTAACTCCAGAGGTAGAAGTGAGCTATCTAGAACCGAGTAATGTTTAGTTGGTTAGTACTTGATAGTAGAACGACATATAAAATTGAAATCTTAAAATTAGATACAGAAAATGTAAAGAAATAGACTCCATGTTTCTAGGTTCCCAATTCAAGACATGTTTTCAGACTGAATTTTAAAAGAATGAAATCAAGATGTGTGTTGTTTACAAGAGAAAGACCGAAAGGATAAAGACACAAAGAGCTCAAAAGGTTTTGTTTATTTTTTAAGTGAAAACGTTCTACCAGATGAACAGTCACCAAAATAATTTGGTTTAGGTCAACTGCTACTAAAAATGGTAGGGAACGCACACTAAGAAGTACAAAACAGGATATATGCTGCTATCTTCCTTTTTTTCCTGAAGTTGTTTCTGATCCACCTCACAGAGAAGAAACCCCAAACTAGGATCCCGCTGGGAGAGGTCACAGAGCCCAGGGTTGTGAGAGGCAGCAGTAGTTGTCCTTATAAGATACAGTAACAAAGACGGGAATCCCATGGAATCGGAGTAAGAGCTCCAGAGAACTTCACATCTGTTCCAGTAGAACCAAATAGGTGTGAACCGGATCCTGCAAAACTAACACACCTGGATGGCTACATTCTGATCAGAACAGAGTCTGAACCCAGGAAACCTTCAGAAGAAACCCTTAAAGATTCAGGAATGAGGACAGGGCTAAATTAGCTCCAGGAGAAAATCTATGACAAATGCACCCTAAGACTTTTAATGATAAACATTCAATGAAAAACTGGAAAAATCTGAAAAATCTGAAGAATTGTGAGTCTTTGAAACATCAAATTTATAAATGAAAGTTATCCCTGAAGATTCCATTCTAAATAGCTACGATGGTAAATTCTCTTCTATATTTCACAAGGAATGACAGAATTCCTACACAAAGTCTTTTAGACAATGAAGAACATGTGCCAATCCACTGAATGAGAAAATATTATCCTGACACCTAAATTAAAAATATGTATTACATAAAAAGAAAATTACATACCAGTTACCTTGACTAATATTTAAAAGGTGCATACCATAAACAATTATTATATATCATCTGTTTGTTGAATGATCAGGATATTTGCAGGGTATGTGAAGGAAACATACAAGTCAGATTTGGGTGGTGAAAGACTTCACTGACTGAGTGGTGAGTAAGAAAAATTAATATAATTTTAGAGAACAATGTATGTGGAAGTCTGAGGTCAAGAAACTGCCAGTCTCAAAATCATTGTTAGCTCTGCACCAAGGCTCTAGTTTTGCAGTCCTAACCTGAAATGCCAGTCCTCTTGTACAAATACCTGCTTATGGCTTCTTCTGAAAAGAAATCAAGTTCTAGGACACTGTTGTGCTCTGCTTTTTTACATAGTTCATAGTTGTGTTTTACTTATTTTTCACTTGCCCTATGTTGTTTTTATCCACAGACATGAGAAGCGTAGAGATAATTTCACTTAAAAAATCTCCATCACAGTTGTATCTTAAAGTATTTATCAGAGTTGTTAGTGTTATTTATTCAAGCTTAAGGATTTTGTCCCCCCATATGATTAGATATTTACCTGATCGTGTTGTTAGACTATCGTAGCATCTGCCTCCAATAAAAGTTTCATGCAAAGTATTTTTATCATAATTCCCTAAGGACAGAGAAGTGAGTTTTTACTGCATCTAAAAACATAGGTTGTTCATTGCTTTTATGCATGCCTGCTAATAAATATTTAATGGTAGCAGAATTTTCCCAAACATTGCTTTTATTATGACATAAAACTGAGCAGAAAGTTGCAGGGGGAGTCCCTAATGCACTCATATGTCTCAAGTTGTTTCAGAGTCCATAATTATAGACTGCCAAAGTGGTTTGGAGCAGTCAATTACAATATTTCCTCCAACTCCTTTATCCTTCTTTGTATTCCTTTTCCTTCTTGATATGGCAGAAATATCCCAAATGCATGTATAAATATTGCAGCTTATTTAATCCTCATGAAGTAAGTTCTTAATGATCTTTTCAGACTTAAACAACCTCCTAAAAATAAGCAGAATGTGTTGAAAATTCATCACTAGCACTGTTCATTGGGAATGCTGCAGTGACCCAAGAATATCTCAATATTTTGAAATAGCTTGATTAAAATTTAAAAATACTTAAGCATTTCTAGAATCAAATTTTAAATATTCATTAATTTTATTGACTTTTCCCCAGTGCCACTTACATTGTGGTTGGCTCTTTTCAGAAGAAATCAAAATTTGGTGCAGAAAAACATACAGCATATCTTTTTCTTCTTTGCAGTTGTAACCTTCCCTGCTAGCAGAATTTCCTTGGGAGTTTTAAAAACATCCATCAGTTTCACAGCTGGAGAGAAAGTATTTTCTTAGGGAACAATTTTCACTAAAAGAAGAATATGCTTTGTCATTTTTGAAAACACACAATGAGTTAAATTTTAAAAATTGGAGGAAACAGCTTTTTACTTACAACTGACTTATTTGAACAGAAAAATATAGAGTAGGTAAAGTAAGCATTTGCTAGGTTCCTCACACTTCAGAGGCTCTGGCCTGCAGCAGGGAGTGCTGAGGATGGAGCCCGGTACACGGGCTGCTCAGTCCTGCAAAAGCTGATGGCTGCTGCTAAGATGAAGATACTTTATCATGCCTGGCTGTCCTTGAGGTCAAAAGTCTTAGCCTTTATGTGAGTAGGTATTGCCCTCAATTTAGTCTACAAATTGTTTATCTTTTCCTTAAACTCGATTTTATTCACATACATAACAAATTTATGGAGTTAATATCATCAAGGCATCGCCATTATTATTTTATCTTGAAATATTTACTGCAGTTACGATTAGTTCATTTAGATAGGACGTGGTAGTATGTTCTTAATATCTTCCTCTCATTTAAAAAAAACACAATTTTAAAAGGGGTAATTATTTGTCATATCTACAAAGCTTGGAGCATAGAAATTTTATAAAATGAGAAAATTTCTTTGCCTATGTCACTGTCATAATATTTTGATGAATATGTGGAAGAGTCAAAAGAGATCTTTTCAGCAATTAAGATAAATGTAAAAACATACGACTGAATAAAGCTCATTCATTTTTTACTGGTTCATACATATGAAAGAAAACTAACATGTCACATAAAAACTGAGCTATTGCTTCTTTGAAAGTTAATATATCTGTGTGCAAAAATGCATTAATTGATGGCTGAAATATTAAATAATAATTTGGTAATTAACATTTAATTCCATTCAAAAGATCATTTTAAATAAACCATAGCAATTCCCTTCAGAAAAATCTATCAGCCATAGTAGCAAAGAGAATGTTTTATTTCTTTTGTAATTTTTACTAGCTTCCATGTCTAAAAATGAAAAGAATTACCAATTGTGAAGATGGATTAATCATTTGAAACTCTCATTTTAATTTTTATTGTATAAATATAAATGCATGACTAATAAGGACTCAGATGTATTTTGAAATAACAGCATGAGGCTGTCAGTTCTTTATTATAGATTTGCTCATATTATTTGTCTTGTGCTATTTTTTCTTTTGTTTTTGGTTTGTTTTCTTGAAACAAGGTCTTACTCTGATCTTGAGGTTGGCCTTGGACTCACACAGATCTTCCTGCCTCAGCCTCTTTAGTGCTAGGATCACAGGCACAACCACCACACTTACTTGTCTTCTGCTATTTGTGTGAACTGATTTTGATACGAAATGACTATTTTACCACAAATATATGTGTTGGATTTCTCCTAAAACATAATTGTGATTTTTTTGTATCACTGATTTAAATAGTGTTCCTTTTCTGTTAACAACAACAACAACAACAAAAATTAGCCAAATTGAAGATAACATAAGTTGATGGTATGTGGGGAAGCCACGGAGAAAGGTAGGAGAAACACTGAGCAGCATGAGAGAAAGTAAAAGTTGATCATCTACATGAGATGAGTCTTGACATCTCATTTTTAACCTTCACAGATATATCATTGTTGGGTAATTATAATTTTACATATTTTACAAATAAGAGAACTTGGGACCAAGAAGATCAGGTAACTTGCCCGAGAGTTAACAATACACAGTGAGCAATATGGCCCTTCTTTATTACCCCACAGAGGTGAACCAGAACCTTTCTTCAAGGGCACCTGCAGAGTAGACCTCATAGAACTGAAGGGTGGTGGGGGACATAGGAAAGGAGACTTTGTAGGAGTATGAGGTGGTACTCATCAAAGGAGCAAAAGAGAGAGTGGTCTGTGAGATGATTAGTCAGGGTTCAAAGAAAAGGCAGAAATAGAGTGTTTCGAAAGGTGGATTGAAATGAGTTTTGATTAACCAGGGACACATACTCACTCATCTCTACAAATCTCCAATTCCTCAGGTGAGGAAGCACACGGCTTTAGTATTATTTGTGCATCACACCCCCATTATCCAGTATTCTGTATCACATGGGCAGTAGCATGCATTCTCTAATGTTTGTTGCATAAAAGTAGAAAGGGGAGGAAACAGTCATTATGTTGTGCTAATCTGTTTTTGATATCATTTACTAGTGATGATTAATAGACAAGTTGGAAAATGTATACAATTCTGTGTCCTTTGGCTGTCACAGTGTGGTAATTTAAGTGATTTGCTTATGACTTTCAAGTATCAGGTTTATTTTCTGTGGTAATCATAATATCTCTACCCACAGAGAACAATTTACATCAAATGGGTGAGGTTTTTCTCCCAGCAATGATTAGGTCTCTAACTCTCCAGACACTAGCTGGGTGTTCTACAGCTTATTTCAATTCTTACACTAATTATCTGAAGTCAGCATTGGGCTCCACAACTGAGAAGCTCAGTCCCACAAGACCATCCCCCCTTCAGACAGCAATTACATGTCCTGGACCACCAAGACTTCTGACCTTCTGGCTTGCTGTTTAGAGGTTTCCCACAGCTCCATCGTCTGGTTCCATAATTTGCTAAATCAGCTAACAGAATGCAGGAAAACACATTTACAAATGTATTATAAAAGACAGTCTAAAGAAAAAAGATAAATAGCTACATGACAACACATGGCATGAGGTGCAGAAGGGTTACCAGTACACATCATCAGAGAATAAAGACCACCATTCCCGGGCAAGGAGATATTCAAGAACTCCAAATGTCATCATTAAGGAATTTTTATGGATGATTCATTGAGCAAGTGTGATGGATCATTAACTCCATCTCCAACAGCTCTCTTTTCTTTGGAGTTTGGGGGAGCAGGACTGAAGATTCTTAGTTCTGATCAAAGTTTGATCTCTTTGACGATCAACTCCCATTCTTAAATCTATTGAGAGTCTCATCAAGAGTTGCCTCATTAGAACAAATAAGAATCTTATCACCCAGGAAATTCTAGTAGACTTAGGAGCTCTGTGGCAGCAACAAGGACATTCTCATCATCCCCTTCACTCATGAAACTATAGAGTTGTAGTGTATGTTAGGAAGCAGGGTCAAAGACCAAATATGTATTTCTTATTAAGACAATCCATACACTAACCAGTGTGAAGAAATTTTTTAGTGCTACACTAAACATATATGTCAATACCATGAGAAAATTCAAAACCAGTGACTGACACAAGTACTTTCTTGACTCTACTGTAAGTCCCCCAACTCTTGACACTATGCATTGGAATGAAGCTAACACTGGAAAGCGACTAACCAGCCTACAGTTCCTTATAACAATCCAGGGCACCCTTGGTGTCTGACCTTTGACGTGGCCTCTTTTATCTAACACCAAGCATAAATACTGTTTTGGACGGAATTCATGTCTCCTTGTTGGACCTCAGAACACCGTGGTTCAAGGCTTCAGCTCAATTTAAGTCCTTTTTATTCTTGATTGTTTTGAATAACCACTGAATATAACCCAGTTTCTATTTCTAGATCAGCAGTTTAGCCAGCCTGCTCAATACTTGGCTGAGGCCTACTCTGTCTCCTCAGAATATGAATTACATTCTCATCCTGCCTATGCAAACAAACATCTTGAATCGTGAAATTAGATCGAATGCTCCTTCTTACCATGAATTAAACTTTTTTTCTGCCTTTGCCTTAATTTTAACTTTTTTTATCTTCTTCCTTTTATCTATTCAGGTTTGGCTTCACTATTTTGTCAGCTTGGACAATAGACACGAGGCTTTTCTGTCAGAATTGTCTACTTTCTGCTGCTTAGATTCTATGCCTCTTGATTAGATGGAAATATCTGGAAAACCAATTGGATGAGTTACCAAAACAGAATATAGTTAGCCAATCTTCCCATGGAAATCCTAGTAAAAGACCCTAAGTAAATTCAATCATTTTAGAAGAACGTAAGACTTCTGCTCTAGACAAGTGACTGAAAATTATGAAGTGTCACACTGTCTCTGCCTCAGATGCTAACTGTGATCCTTAGCCCTGAAGAGGACACAGCAGAAATACCAGAAGTTGTTTCTCTTCTGACTGAGGCTATATTATCCAGTTCATTGTCAACATGACTGCTGTTATAGGTCTTTGTTATTGTAAGTTTGCTGGGAAGAGAAAAGCAATTCACCCAGTGCAATTGTTATTCACTTCTATGACACTAGTACAAATTTATCCAACTGCCACAAAGGTCTTTTGGCTCCAAATGCCACTGAACCCAAATTAAGATATCTGAGTGCTAAATGGACACATGAAAATTTAAGGTACACTTGTTCAAAAGGAAAAAAAAAATTGATGCAAGTAAGTGTAATCAGCGGAATTTTTTATCCCAGATTCCAGGGTATCATTGTGTTGCTGTTAAAGATTCAATTTATAGCCATATATGTATATATGTATTTCTTTATTGCCTGAGGGAAATATTACATATCTTTCTCCACTGAATAAATGCATACTTATCTGTGTTTATAGAAGAACAGAAGAACATTTGGGCAAGAAAAAAAAGGAGGGTACTCAAGAGCAGCATGACTTTCTGACCTGAGATTTACAGCCTCCCCTTGATGTGGAGACAGTTATGCACGTAAATCTTTAGCCACTAAGAAGTGAATCTATTCCCTGTGCTCTGTGTTAGGTGGGGGCAAAGAACACTCAGGAAGAACAGATGTGGCCATTTGTTCAGTTTCCCAATGAAAACAAGTAATTGCCATGGCAACTAGAAAATGCCATGTGGGACACTAACTGACCTTCCAGACTCAGGGCACTTTGTACGCTAGGAACCACATATGTATACTGGCTCTCAATGTGGATTTCTTCCTATGTCAGAGTACTATGCGGTTAGAACCAATATTTCTTTCTCTTCCTCCAATATCCTCTAGCTTTACTTTAATCTGGATCTGAACAAAAGTCTTTGATGTCAGAACTAGAAAAGGCCCTATTAAAAGATGTAAATAAGTGCTGAACTACCATAAAAAGATGAAAAGAGTCCTACTTACAGACATTTTGGAGAATAAAAAGCTCAGGTTGTATTTGAAAACATTTCAGTTGCCCTTCAAAATAGCTGCAATGAGCCAAAGTGGTATTTTTCATCATATTTGTTTAGTCCTTGTACCAACCACACATTCTTTGAGCTAGAAAAGTCACAACAAAGCTGAATGAATAAAATGATTGCTGTAACTAATGGATGTGTGTGGATAATGTAGATACACTAAAGGTAAAAGTGAGTAATTAAGCATTTAAAATGTTTAGTACTTTTCGAGTTACGGGAATTTGTTATAAGCATGGGACTCTAAAGGGATAATTTCAGTATAATTGCTCTGTGGTTAATGTTCTCCATAATATGAACAATAGCTAAAGCTTAACTTTTGTGTGTGGAAAGCCAGAATTAGTTCAGTTTTTACTAGAGCACTTCTCAGTATGAGAACAGTTTTCTGCAAACTGAGATTGGTAAGCTTCCATCAGTTAGATTCATTTCCATTTGGTTCCCCCATCTGCAGCTTGTAGGGCACTGGGAAAGAAGCGAATGTGGCTAATGCCCAGGCGTGACCTTCTCCTTAGCTTGTGGGCTTAAAAAGTTCCTTTGAATTTTGTCCTTACTCTCTCCATGTTAAGAATGTTGGTGTTACTTAAAATCTGACTAGTGCTTCTCTAAAATCACTTCTTTCTAGAAGGAAAAAGAAAACACACTGCTTGGAATACTATTAACTGAGTCTGAAAACTGAAAATGCACCCATTTTCTTTCTTAGTAGTGTTTTGATGGTGGTTTACTGGAAACCCCTGTGAACTCTGAACTAGGAATAAATATTGGTTCTACCATCAGGTCCTCCATGGATAGTGAGTTTGACTGCAACACTCTGAACTTTAGTTCTTTCTTGTGTACAGTGAGGAAAAGATTATCTCTAAGGACATTGTCAATCATAAAAGTAGTCTTTAATTAGCAACACATAGTGCTCTAGGCTTAAGAATTGAAAGCTTACTGATGTTATTTATCAAGGAAGCAGTTAATTATGTCTTCTCTATATGGTAATTGTTTCTAACAAATGTTTTCTAGAAGTTGAAACATTATTTTTTAACCTTAATGTCAGGTTGCAATTATATATTAAGAAGAGCTAGAAGAATGATTGGTACCCTCCCATAGTCAGTTAGAAGAAAGACAGTATATTCTACATTTTTTATAATTAAGAAGAACTTACATATAGAAAACTTTAAGAAAATTAAAAGATAACCAACATATTTAAAGATATTTGCAACAGAATATTCAAAGATATTATATTCAGTATATATAAGGAATTCCCAAAAGGAAAAACCTGCCATCAAATACAAGAAAGACAAATAGGAAATCATTAGAGAGGAGCTGCACATTGTCTACACATGTTCTTCACAAGAGAAGGGCTAAGTGTTCGAGAATATGTAATTAATGTAATAAAAATCTATCACTCATTATATTGGTAAAATTAAATTCCAGACATATTGAATATTGGCCTAGTAAAGAAATTGAGATTTAGTCACAGGTAATGGTATAAAAACATTGTTTAACATATTAATATAATCTAGTAAAATTGAAAATATTAATATCTATGGCCCAGATATTTTCAAGATGCTAACGTACTCTAATAGAAAAAAAAATCACCAGCTGGTCATATAAAGACAAACATACAAAATTATTCACTGTAAAATTGCATATGAATAGCTATTATATGGATTTGAAAATATAAATTATTAGAAAAGAGCAGTGTGTAGATAGTAGGAAAATAAAGTGCTCTTATACACTAGCAAAGGTAAACATTTTTAAATCCAAGGACAAGAGGACTAAATAATACAACATCATTTACAGATTTTAAACATTAAAAAATTGTAATTTTTTTCATAGAGGAATATGTACATATGTGAAAAGATAAAAGAAGAATTGAGAGGGTCAGGGATTTAGCTCAGTGGTTCTGGCGCTGGCCTTGCAAGTGCAATGACCTGGGTTTCATCCCCAGTAAACACATATAATACCAGGCTTGGTGACTCATGCTCACCAGCAATCAGTAACACATACCACAGTGCCGGGCGTGGTGGCTCACGCCTGTAATCCCAGAACTTGGGAGGCAGAGGCAGGAGGATTGCTGAGAGTTTGAGGCTGAGTTCAGGACCAGCCTGAACTAAAAAGTGAGACCCTGTTTCAAAAAAAAAAAAAAATACTGAGGGAAATCATACTAAATCAATAATTCTGAGTGAACTTAAGTGAAATAAATAGGTCACAAATGTACAAATACCATATCTTTTCTCTCGTATGAGAAATTAAAGATGTAAATAAGTTCTACAGTGTATGATAGATGTTATGAAATAGAAAATATTCAAAAGGAGATATGGGTAAGTAATGAAGGGACAAAAAAATGACGGTAAAAAGGAGTAAAGCTTATTTATGTACATAAGAGGTGAGGGGTTGTGGAGTGGGCAAGGGAATGGGAAAAATGAAAATTAAGTCATGTCATGTAATGGTACAAATTCTCAGTGTGTAGTGTGAACATGATGTGTACATCAAACATCCAATAAAATCAATTAAAAATAATTTTGAGTGAATAGAACAAAGATAGTGAACAATAGATTTTTTTGTTTTGCTGTTTGACAATATAATTTTAACTATACCTGATTTTTCTTTTATTGTGATTTATGAAACATAAAGTCAAAATATCAGTGTTTACTACTTCCAATGATATTTATGCATAATGCTACTTTAAAATTTTTAAAAACATTCATAGAAATTATGTGACATAGATACACTTAAATATTTATATCATTCAAAGTAGGAATAAGTATGTGAAAATCTAAAGTGTATATTGAAATGAGTCCATTTGCTTTTGTAGCTATATTCTGATATGTTTGTTAAAACTATTATTCTCTAATCATACCAGTCATGGTCAAATATAAAATGAAACATATCTTAAAGTAACATAGGACAGAATGACTTTGTCCAACAAAGCGGGTGACACTTCAGCATAATCTGGGACTATAAATCTAAACAGTGCATAGAAAGTGCCATAGAGCTCTTAGCTTTGATGACAGACCGTGTCAAACAGCTGTGGGAGAATCTTCCACATATTCATCATCAGAAAAGCAGTTACAAACACAATGACAGAAGAATTATAATCTGAAGTATGCACATGTTTACAGTATTTCAAGCTGAAAAAGCTGATCAGTTAGGACATTTGCTTACTTAACATTACTTTAAAACGCTAAATTAGGAACATAGGAGAGCATTATATAGCACCAGGAAGATTGCAGATTTTATTGGTACAATGTGACATAGACCAATCTAGTCCTTGATTGTAATTACTCAGCTAAATGAAAAGTGAAATTTAAATTTGTGAATTTAAAGGATGTCACTAAGGAATCTCTAGAAATATGTGACATTTCTCTTGCTTAAGAAAAGACCGAAGTGTTGTAGTCCATTGAAAAGCACTTGAATGTTAAAACAACCCTGGATTTCCTAGACATTAAGTATTCTAAATAATTCCAGCAATGTCTCTTGAAAGGGCAAGGGGGAAAAATACTTCTACTTTGTTAAGAATGATAAAGAGTGGGCAGGAACCCATTAATGGATAGCTTTAGACCTTTCTGGCTTTGAGTTTACCCTCAACTGGTTATAAACCATTAAAAAGCAAGCAAGTGGGTGGGGAGCCCAGTGGATTATGTCCTCAACAGGGCCAGATTTTCACTTTCCTGTTTATCTGAAATGAAAACCAACATCTCATTATTTTTAATGTTTCTCTGAACAGAATTCATCCATTTACAATAAGTACACTTATCTAAGAAGGAGCTTATTTTCAAGGGTGGCTCTTAAAACAGTAAACACAAGGTTTCCTTAATTGAAGCCAGCTAGTTCCTGACAGAAGAAACAGGATAAAATCAGTGGGGGAAGAACAGGGTAGGTCAGAGAGTGAAAGGAGGTGAAGAAAAAAAATTAATTTAGATGAAATAGAAAAAAATAGTCTGAAGAGTTTAAGCAGGAAAGAAAGAAGCACAAGTATCAAAAGAAAGAGAATAAAGGACCAAGTAAATCTAAACTTTGCTTGACATTATAAGTAGCTAGAAAAAGTGACCTCTCTTAAACAGACATAGCTTATATTTGAAAAGAGCACAGTTTAGGTAATCATACACACAGGAAGACTTTTTCCAACTTAATTCTTGAATTCCTACAAGCTAGAAAGTTATACCACAGCATGAAAAACAGGACAACGCCCATAAACAAAAAACACAATTCCACAAAGTTTATTTCATGACCTAAAACTTAGTTTAAATGAACTCCTTTCATAGAAACAATAGACCAGACAGAGGCTGAAGCAACAGTTTCTGGGAGGATACCCTTAGACTCCATTAGCTATAGAATATCTTTCTCTACCTTTGAAATTCAGGTCGACTTGTGCTATTTTTTTTAAATTAAAATCTTTATTGATACATTATAAATATACAACATCATCACATTCAACATTGAGAGTTTGTATCAGAATATGCTGTGTTTTTAGTGGGAAACACGTGTAAATGAAGTGGTTCTGCAGCTCTAGAGAGCTCAAGCAACTTTCTCAATGAAATGAATGTATTCTAGAAAGAATTAGAAAAGTTAACTGCTGAAATGTAGATTTGGATTGTTTGATTAGCTTGGGGAAAACATAATGAGAAGATCTTTTTGACTCTAGCACCTCACTTTGAATACCCCTGCTCTGTGAGGTGCACAGTGTTAAATAATGCAGATTTTAGAAATAAAAAGTCTAAGAATTTTACTCAGATATTGTAACAGAATTCTGATCTCTCTGCTTCAGGCCTTGCAAATTGTGCTGTTGGTAGTAGCAGGAATGCAAGAGACATGGAGGCAGAGAAGATAACAATATAAGAAAAAAGGACAATTTCCCCTTATTAAAAGATATTCCCCAGTATTCTAATCCAAAATAATGCTCGGGGGATGAGGCTACACTCTCTTAGAGCACATTTATTTGCCAGAGACCATTAGGAACTTGCACGAGTCATCACCACGTGTGCCCAGGCAGACACAGTAGGGTCAATTTTTAAGGAGGACATGAGAATTTAGAAAGAATATTTTCAATTTATAAGGCTTGATTGCTGTACACCTCTCCATATGTAGTTCTAGTAAATATTGGCTCCAGAGAAATGTCTAAAATAAGCTTTATACTAATAATTACAAATAATCTATTAATCTGAGTGAAGAGAAAGATCAAGTAACATGAAATCTCAAAAATGAATGTCAAATATTCATCTCTAGGGGATTAAAAATGACAGAATAAAGAAGAAACAGCAAAATAAAGCTCCTCTGATATTGAGATACATGAAAAATAAAAATTTACTGAAAGAATAAAGAAGTAGATTTCTATCAACAAAGAGCCAACAGGCAAAATAAAAACTACAGAGAAACTGGAGACACTGAACACATCAGAGAAAAGAAAGATGCAGTTTAGAATGCGAAATCTGCTCTCAGGTGGGAGACCCGTTTCTGGAGAGCATTGGCAGTCCCCGGGAGAGGCAATGGACTGAGATGGCCATATTGAAAGCCCGTAGTTGTTATAAATTGCACAGATAACATGGGGTTTTACTCTGAGAATAACTCCTTCAACAGGGCAAGCTAGAATTAGAGAAGAAATGTCATGTTTGAGAGTGACGAATGAGGAGCCCTTTTGGAAAGGGGTTAACTGTTGAAGATTGAGCTACCTGAGTGTCAGAAGCCACAGAACAGCTATACTTTGAGTTTTCTAGAGACACCCTACCAGTGACTGGGTGGAAGATGACTATAAGGAAGTTGCAGAAAGGCAGTGGGTCAGACACAGACTCTATGAAAAGTTTAAGCACAGGCCAGGAAAGATTCAGGGAGCCCTGTTCTCTGTGGTGAGAAGCCAGGGCAGTGATATGCGGATCTTTGGAGGGAGCAAGGTCTGAAAGTGTTTGTGTAGAGTCCAGTGGGCTACTTACTTGGCCACTCACACCACTGCCTACATCCAATACAGAGTTCATGCACCTGATTGCTTTTTCCATATGTCAACATGCTCAGGGATACACCTCCTCAGCCTGTGCGAGAGGGACAGTCTGAAGTGTATGGACAGGAGGCCTCCAGAGCAGAGAGGACAGCTCATAAACCCATAGGACATAAAACTAGGCAGAAAAAGGTTTGTGAGTGCAGTCCTGGATTTGACATCATTGACTACAGAAAGGCAGGGCAGGACTCAGCATTCCTACACAAAGAAACATAAGTGAGAAAACAAAATAGGCCTTAGAAGGAGCCTTTCCTCATATCTGGTAGATTCCAGTACTGTAGATCCCAGAAAGAAACCATTCATTCAAACACACCATTTTCAATTTTCTTCACTAATCTTTAAAACATTTTTTAAAGTTTTATTTCTTCTTTTTTGCCCTACCTTTATTCTTTTTCTTGTTCCATAATGTTTTTTCTCTTATTCAGCTATTTCTAATAATTTTATTTTACTCTTTAACAGCATTTTTATTCTTCCTTTCCTTACTTTCCTCTTCTTTATTTTTAAAATTTAATTGCAATTATTTCTTCTTTGCTGAGCCCTCCAATTTTTAGTTTTATTATTCAGCTTAATTAATCATTAGATATTAATTGACTTTTTGCTATTGTTGTTGAATTATTTTCTATTGTCAAAGGGGTATAGTTGTTTTATTTGGTAGATATTCACTATGCCAGTATTCATTCTGTCTGTGTTTATATTATTATTTATATCTCCTTTCTATTATTATGAATAGTACAATGGAAGCTTTTATTGCTTCTAACAGCATATCAATATCTAGTTTATCTTTGTCTCTATTATTTACACTGTCATATTTGCTATTGCCAATAGCACCACAATTATTATTATTAATTGTTTTTTAGCATGTTTGTATTTATGTTATCAACATAACTGAGGCTTTTTTTCTGGAAAATTGGGTGGAGGAATAGTTACACTGCACCTTTTCTTCCCCCAAATAGTAAAGGTAGTCATATCTTGGGACAGAGGCAAAGACTTAGAGTTAGTCATGTCCAGAGTACATCATCAGAAAATGGACACTAAAGAGAATTCTAGCCTATCAGTAGTCTTTCCACTTTTACTGAGATTCACCCCTCAGCAAAAAACAATACAAAATGACAAAATCAGGCAACACATTGCCTCCTCAAACTCCCAACATCCCCACAGTGGGTCTGTGGAACAACAGTGAGAAAGAAATCAAAAGCCAAAGAATTGAATTACAAACACTAACGAAAGAAGAGACAAAAATACAGGTCAAAAGGAGCTCGACAATCTTAAAGATGATATAACTGCACAGGTAACAGACTTACTAAACAAAAAGATCTGTGAGCTTATAGGAGACACTAACAAAAAGGTAGCTGAGCTAAATAAAATGACCCAAACACCAACAACCATTTAGTGAAGAATTTGAGTCTATGAAAAAGTGCCAACTGGAAATTCGGGATATTAAAAATTCTAGTGAAAATGTGGATAGTGGAAATAACCAGTCTAAAGAAAGAGAGCATGTCAAAACTAGAAGACTGGGCTATTGCCAATGTCTGTATTCCCAAATACACCTTAAAAACAAGAGACCATAGAAAGTACACCCAACAGCTGCTGGAAGGTACAAAGGAAACTAACCTAAAATTAATTAGATTTAGTGAAAATTCAAAAGATGATACAAGGTCATAAAAATACGTTTACTGAAATTGTAGCAGACAATTTTCCAAATATGGGGGAAATTTTAATATACCAATAAGCAACAAATACAAAACTCCAAATAATTATGGTCAGAAAAAAATCTCCACAACATATCATAGTCAGATTCCTAGAAATCCAACACAAGAAGAGAATCTTAGAAGCTGTTGGAGAAAAGGAGCAAATCACTTATTGGCTGTCTCAACAGACTTCTCAACAGAAACCTCAAAGATCGTAAGAGGTTGAAATGAAGTTTTTCAAGCTCTAAAACAAAACAACTTCCAACCCAGACTGATGAACCTACAAAACTACCTTTCAAATGTAACTGGGGAAATGGGCCTCTTCATAAAAACAGCATCCTAAAGAATTCATGACCCCAAAACTATCACTTCAAAACATTTTCAAGGATAATCTAGGAGCCAATAAAGAAAACAGTGCCAAAAAGTCTAGTGAAATGAATCTATAAAAGTCACAATTCATGCTGATGTCATGGTGCAAAGGGCTGAAACAAAAGATTACTCAGAGTCAATGTCCAGTCCATACTCCAGGAGGACCCAGAGGTGCAGCCATTAGCCTAAATCCCTCAGCATAAGAAAGTCTCAAATGACAGCCTCAAACTGAAGTCTCTTTGACCTTTCATTGATAGAACCAGGGAGCAAAGATCAAAGATAAAGAAGAACATCTGGGCCTGAACTCACATAGGTGACAGGGAAAGGACTGGAAAAGGTCAAGGTGGTCTGTCAAATGACTTGGGACAAATCTAAATGATAAATAAGAATACAGGGAGGACAAAGGCTGGAGCATTCATTGTCTTAGGGCAATACTTTTTTGGTTTTTTGGTCCTGTGGGTTATCTTTTAATTAATGCATTCTGGAAGGCTTAGGGTATGTGGTTCCAAAAGTTCCTTACCTCTGCATATCCACTTCATATGTAACTCTGGCCAGTGACTCAACTCATAAAGAAGAGTGACCAGGTAAGCAGAAGGGGTGAAAGAAGAATCGGTAACAGGAAAATAATTTCAAGGACAGAAATAAGTCAGTAACTTTCAGTAATAAATTACATGTGAATGGTATTAGCTCCCCATTTAATAGGCACAGATTGACAGACTGGATCAAAATGCAAAAGCTATGTAAATTAGATAATACATTCTTCACTAATCAATGGGCCATGGGGGGGGTAGAGGAAATAAGACAGTTACCAGAATTAAATAATACTAATATAACAGAGCAGAATATACATAACACAGTGAAAGCTGCGCTACAAGGGAATTTTAGTTGTGAATGCCCACATAGAAAAACAGCAAGCCTAAATAGATAAATTCATGAAATACCTCAAGGCCCTAGCAAACAAGAACAATCTAAATCCAAAGCTAGTACAAGGAAATAAGTTATAAACTTCAGAGCCAGAACACAGTCAGAACTCCAATCCCTCACAGTCCCACAGTAAAAGGATTAATATCCAGCAAAGTCAGAACCTTGAGAAAAAAGGCTGAACTCTTGCTACTCTGTGCAGTGGTATCCAAAGGCCAGATACTGTGGCTGCAGAAGTGGGAGTAGAACAACCCATAACCCAAGCTTGCCTGTACCTTTATTTGGTACCAAGCCTTCAACCCATAATCCTAGCATGCATAAAACAGGGCCATCCCACAATAATGCCTATAGTTGAAGATTACAGAGAGTAGGGCACACATTCTCAATCCAGTAAATCCCAACGCCAATAATCTTAGTGCAGTGATCCCATAGTTTGATTCACATGGTGAGGCTGATGTCCACAATAATCCCAGTAGTTGATCTTGTAGGGTAGAACAGACATCCTCAAGTCCAAATAAGTAAATTCCAGTAAGTAAGTCTTAAGTCCCAGTAAGTTGCCCATGGTTCCTGACAGAAATTGAGAAAATATAACAATACAAAGAACCAATGAGTTGAAATGCTATTTCTTTGAAAGAATAAAAAAAATAGATAAGCTGTAAGTGAATCTTGCCAAAAGAAGAAGGAAGGAAAAATATAATTAGAAAAAAACATAATTAGAAATAAAAAGGCAAAATCACAATTGAGACCAATGAAATCTGAAATATTATTAGTAAACACTTCCAAAATTTGACTTCAATAAACTGGAGAATCTATAAAAATAAATACATTTTTAGATATATCGAATTTGAACCAAGAAGATATGAAAATACAAAACAACTCAACAACTGGCAATTGAAATGGGGGAATCAAACAAAACAAAATAAAAAACCTACCAACTAACAGAAACCCAGCTCAACTCATCACTGAGTTCTACAAGAACTTCAGGGAAGTTTTAATTCTAGTACTCCTCACTCTTTAATTAAATTGAAAGGAAAGGAGTACTGCTAAACTCATTATGGGAAAGGTACCATTACCTCAAATTTAAGACAAGCACTCAACTCAAAAAAGCAAAAAAAACAAAACAAAACAAAACAGAAAACTATGAGTTAATATGTTTCATGAACACAATTTCAAAAATTCTCAAAATACTGGCAAACTAAATGCAACAAATCATTTTAAAAATCACATTGCACACAAATAGACTTTGTGCTAAGGATGCAAGGATAGTTCAACATTGCTAATCAATACATCATATATCACCTAAACAGAAGCAAGGACAAAAATTACATAGTCTTTTCAATAGATGAAGAATTTGACAAACTCAACACCCACTCACAATAAAACCCTCAAAGAGAGTAGTTATAGAAGGACATTTTCTCAAGCTAATAAGGACAATTTATGACAAATTTATAGCCCATGTTATGTTAAATGATGAAACTTGAAAGCTTTTCCACTAAGAACAGAAAGAAGATGAAGATGTCTACTACTACAACTCTTGTTCAATATATTACTCAAATAATAGCATGAGCAGTCAGACAAGGGAAGAAAAGATGGGGATACACATAGGAAAAGAAGAAATCAAATCAAGCTTATTTGCAGGTGACACGGCTATTTACTTAGAAGATTCCCCAAATTCCGCAAAAAGACTCTTAGAACTAATATTCAGCAAGGTATCAACAAAGAAAATTAACACCTGAAAAATTGGTAGAATTCCTGCCCACAAATAATAAATCCACTGGGGGAAAAATTGGGAAATCAGTCCCTTTTATAATAATTTAAGCAATACTATACAATTGGGGATTAATTGATAGGCCACTGTCAAGAAAACTGCAGTACTCTGTAAAAGGAGATTGAAGAGGTAATTAGAAAATGGAAAGCTGTCTCCAATTCCTGACCAGAAAGAACAAATTCTATAGTCAAAATGGCCATAGTACCAAAACTAATACATAAATTCAATTCAATCTATCAAAACACCAACAGCATCCTTCCAGAATATTAAGGGTTCTGAAATTCATATGGCACCATAAGAAACCCTTACTAATAAAAGCAATGCTGAACAACAAAAGCAAAGCTGGAAGCACTGCAATCCTGGACTGCAAGCTATTCTATGCAGGTACAGTGATTAAAAAAAAAAAAAATCCAAAACCAGTATGAAAACAGACATTGGATCAGAATAGAAGACAAGGAAACAACTCCCAGCACATTGAACCATGTGATTTTTGGAAAAGTGCCAAAAACATACATTGGAAGAAAGATAACCCCTTTAACAAACAGTACTCGTTCAATGGGCTATCCACATGCAGAAGACTGAATGTAGATCGTATCTTTCACCATTTGTTAAAATACAATTAAATGGATCAAAGATCTAAATACCAAAACAGAAACACTGCATCTGTTGGAAGATAAAACAGGTAAAACTCTTGAAGGCATAATTGTATGTAAGGACTTTCTGAACAAAATCCCAGTTAGACAAGAAATAACATGAAGAAGAAATAAATGAGATTACATCAAATTGAAAAGCTTCTTCATAGCAAAGGAAAAAGCACTAGAATGAAGGGACAACCATCATCCTAGGAAATACATTTAATCAGCTGGGCCTTGGCCAGAAGGTTAATATATTGAATAAATGAAGAACTAAAAATAAGTAGATGGCTCAAAATGAAAGGGCAATATCTGATATTTATTTTCTGAACTTAGCAACAGTTTATTCCTAGACAATTTAATGAATAAGCTTCATTTTAGAGGAAAACGATCAAATGAAACACAGTCCTAGAAATCTCAATAGTGTGATCCTTTTGTGTTTTCTGGCTTTATTCATACCCTTTCTTGCTTAATTTCTAAAATAGAAAAAAAATTTTCTTCTGTATATATCGTCAAACTTCACTATAACAATCAAAACTGATAAGTGAAAATCTTACACACATTTTAAGTGTTATACACAGTCTACACGGTATTTCTTAGAAGTAGAAAAGATTGCTATGTATTTCTTGCCTGTAATTCATATTTATAAAACATTTTTTCTTATAGGGGAACAATGCAGTTTTTCTATTTCAAGGAACCCATTGAATATATACATTGCTAAGTGTTTATAATAACATTATTTACATATGGTTTGGAGAAAATGAGCAAAATTATCTTGGATCAAATAAAACTAGAAAAAAATAAATTTATCAATCTAACGTTCATGTAGATAAAACATAGGAGGGGGTGATTAATGACAGCAGTTCACAGTTTCACTTGACATATTTCAAAATTCTTTACACATGTTGAAATTACCTACCCTTTCCAATATTTGTTGTGCTTACTTTCTTCCAGCTTGCCTCATTTAATGAACTAAGCCACTTATTTACTTCCTAGTGCACTTCATTAAATTAACTCTAAAATGTCTTGTTAGAGGTAATTTAGCCAACCCAAAGCTCAATATTCTATTCATTAGCATCCATTTGTTCAAAGAAGCTGTGGTGGATTTGCCCATAGACCAGCCCAGAGTATGTAACAAAGCTAAAAAGACAAAGCAATAAATTGGCTAGGGAATGAGGCAAATAAATTTGTTTGTAAGTCTCAAATGGCTAGATCAATTAATATAAAAGCAGGATGTAAATATGATTTCTGCAATCAAATGGTTGTCTCAGTTCAGTTTGCCAAAAGACATTTTTACCCAAGTCTCTGTCTTCATAATGTATAGTTACTCTCAAATATAATCCAAACAATAACAGTATTTTTTAAAAAATATATCATGGGGAGAATTTTACACGTAAGTCAAGACTATGACAAGGAGGTTTCAGAGGTAAAGTGAATTGTTATAATACTTCCAGTTTGAGACAGTCATAATGAAACCACCTAGAGTTCGTCCTGCATTTGGGATATTGTTAAGTCCTTTAGTTGACCTAATGGGTCGTTGTAGGTTTTTCTTCCAATTTTCATATGTCTTTAAGGATGCCTTTCTCTGTTCTTGCCATTCAAAAGCATTGGTTAAAAAAACTACACAATCTACCAGTTTTTAAACAGTACGTTTGAATTTTACTAGTTCCTATGAATCTTCTACAAATGGTTATTGAGGAGCATGCATGTTACCTTTTACTGCTTCCACATTGTTTGAATATTTAGGTCTCCAGTCCAACTCAATGGTTATTTTTTTTTTCCTTACAGATATTGTAACACATGGGTCTTCATTTGTCTTTTTTCAAATGAATTACCAATTACCTCAACATCATTTTTCAGAAGCTTACATTTACCCCAGTGATTTGGCAAGCTATTTTTATCATATTTTCATTTATACTTTGTGTGTTTGGGAAATTTCTATTCTCCACTGGTTCATCTATTCAAGGACCAGTATTATACTGCTTTGCTATACGGACTAATACATCTTATAAAATTGGCCCCTTACACTATCTCTTTTACATTATCTTTCTATCTATGCTTTCATGACTATTTTTCTACTAGTTTCTAGTACTCTAGAAGCATAAAACTAGTTTATTGCTACTTTGCTGAATTTTGTAAAATTTACAAATTCCTCTCAGAAAAGTCAGAACTTACAATACTGCCTCCTTCATCCTGCTGAACACAAAGTGAATGTGGTCTTTTTTGTGTAAACTTACCTTTTTCTAAGGAACATTTCAAGCTTCTTTATGCAAGTCTTACACATTTCTTGTTAAATTTATTTCTAAGTATTTTATTTAGCAATAAAACTTTCTCTACTATTTTATCTTCCAACTGGTTATTTCTATCTGTGAAGGTTGTTGATTTCTACATATTATTTGTGTCACCTATCTTATTTTTTATTTGATAATGTTACTGATTCAGCTTTTCTAGGTATACTATTCTATCTTCTGCTAACAAAATTTGTTTCTTCTAATGCATATGTTTTGATTTATTTATCAGACTTGAACAATACATTCAACATAGTCATATATATTAGATGGAGGAGTGGAAATACTTGTCTTATCCTAATTCATGTGCACACATATAGAAATAAAATTTATATATAATAAAACACATGTGCAAGAACATCAATTTTGCATTTCAAAAATAAATTCCACTTGATATGATTACATATCTCTTCATTAATATTTTATTTGTTTCAACTCTCTTTGTGCTATCATCATGTGGTCTAGTTATAGTTTTGAATTTTCTTGAAAAATGTAAAATTTTTCTTCATTTCCTCCATTCAAGACATACTCTATAGTATTGTGATTATCTGTTCTTGAGAGATTTGCTAGATTTTTCCTGTGAAACTAACTGGGCCTGGTTCTTAATTGTGCAGAATTTCCTTAATCATGTTAAATACTTTGTCTACCAAAATTAATGTGTGTAAGCCTACTATCTCTGAACTAACTTCTATAAAAAATCATTTTTCTGTGAATTTAGCAATTTCGAGTTGACTTTTAGGTATATTATTGTAGAAGTTTTCAAAGTGACCAACATTTTCCTTAGCTTTAATGTTGCTATCCTCTTTTCTTCTCTTAGACTCTGTCCAATTTCTCCTTGCCTTTGCTAAGCTAGCTAGCAATTGAAGTTTGTTATTTTTCAAATAAATAATATTTATACTAGTTAAAGCTATTAATTTTCTGGACTTAACCTTTTTTGCTACTTTTTCACATTTATTTTTCTTCATTGTGCTGTATTTCAGTTATTGTTTGTATTTACTATTAATTTCTAGTTTATGTTTAATTGAAATTTTAGTCCTTATTTTCTTTCTTTCTTTCTTTCTTTTTTTTTTTTTTTTTTTAGGTTTTTTGAGACAGGGTCTTGCTTTTGTAGTTCAGGCTGGCCCTGAGCTCAGAATCCAGCTCATATCACAGCAATCCTCCTGGCTCTGCCTCCCGAGTGCTGGGATTACAGGCCTGAGCCACCACGCCTGGCACTGTGGTATGTGGTACTGATTGCTGCTGGGGTGAGTCTCCAAGCCCAGTATTGTTATGTGGTTACTGGGGATGGAACGGGGCCCTTGCGCTTGCAGGACAGCCGCTGGAACCACTGAGCTATATCCCCGGCCCCTCATTTTTCTTAATATTATATTAAGGCTGTGTTCAGTGTCTCCCAGGACGCCTGTTAGATAGCATTTCCACTGTCATTATTTAAACAATAATTCTATAATATTTATTTTTATTTCTTTTTGCCCAGCATTACTTAGCAATAATTTTTACATATCTAAACATAAAAGGTCTTCCTTTTTATTCTTTATAAATTCTCTTGCTAATTTATAATTTAATTGCATGGTGATCTGAAAGTATTATTTGTAATATGTAATTATTAATGAAAACAATACCTTTTTGTTGATCTAGTATATAATTAATTTTTACAAAGTTTTTATTTTGAGAAATTTTACAGTACATCACAATATGAAATGATACATATCTATATGATATATTAATTATTTATGCTACATAAGTCTATATCATTACGTACTGTGTTCTTGTACAGTGTTCAAATCAACTTGTATTATTTTTCTTTATTTCTCTTTCCATTTTCTTCTCTTTTAAGGTGGTTGCAATTTTATTTGAAGAAAAATATTCATAACAGCTATATTTATATTGTAAAACAGGGCCTTTAGAAATGAAATATATCTCCCTTTCCCAAGGTATAATGGTTTCTCTTTTCTTCCTCTCTTTTCTTCCTCCTATGGCTCAGAACTTTTTGACTTGACTTCTCTCTGATGTCACCCCAGTGAGATGCTAGCAATCAATGGAGGTGAAGATTCAAGGAGCCAGACGGGATCCGTGAACCCTGTGGAGGTCAGGAACTCCATGTGTGCCTGGCCTGGGTGAGGGTCCCGAACAGCCTCTTAGCCTCTTCCGACAGATCCCTGACTTGAGAGTGTGTCCCATGAAGAAGCGTTGGGTTTCTCCTCACAGCCGGGTAGGGTGGACTCTTAGGCTCTGCACATGGCCTTTCTGCCTGCATAGGAGCAGACACATTGTTTTATTGGAGTATTAAGCTAATGTGGCAGACTTATCATCTAAATATGTCATGGTTTGTTTGGCTGCTCTTTTCTTGGTCCTTGGCCTAGAGAGAGAAGGGCTTTGGTGGGGCTTTACCCTTTTCCCTGTATCTTTGGACATTTCTTGGTAGTCTGCTTCTCCAATAACCTGAGATATATATGATATGAAATTCAGGCAATATATCACTATGTTATTCCTCACGTTCCCAAATCCTAGCCAATTTTCCTCCCTTCCTTCACCTTTCAGAGTTTTCTTATACTTGTTTGTATAAAATTGTCAAGCTGGTTAGTTCCACTTTCCAAGAATGGACAAATCTGATCTATGTAATTTCCTTGAATATACAGTCTCTAGAACTAGCCACATTATTCTTCAGGTTCAGTGTAAATGTATATAATTTTTAAAATACAAACATTTGAAATTACCTATATTTACTCTTTCATTCATCAAACACTGAGATGTTGAAAGTAATAATGATGGTGGCCAGCTACTAAGTACTTTGTATCCTTCAGACACTATATTAAAAACTTTCATATATTTAATATGAAGAGGAAATTTGTGAGACAGGGGTTATTATTCTCATTTTACATTTATGAAAATAAAAGCTCACAATAACTACTCTCCTTTTGCTCATTCAGATAGAAAATAATATAAATAAAATAGGAAATGTATCGCTGGTGGAATTTGGCTCCAGATCCAAGCCAGAACCTCAAGATCTTTTTGCTTAGTACCCATGTAATGCCTTAAGGAAGCCATAATCAAATGGATAATGATAAGCACATAAACCAACATGACAGTTACACTGAAATATGAAGATTGAGTTAGTAGCTTTCAGCATAATACTTTATAATGGCTCACAAACATTTTAGAATATTATCTTACGAAGTGTTAGTGTAATTATCTTCCACATTGAAGTTAATCTCTCTCTAGGCTCTTCCTCTCATGTATTGCAGGATAATCAAATTCACAGCCAAATTTTATTGCAGAAAAGAGAATATAGCCCAGATTCTGTTACAGCATCCAGTGGGTCTTGGAATAATCTGGCTCGTGCTTGAGATCTAAAGGCTGATCCCAGAAACTGTGCTTTTTCGTGCTTTGCTGCTCTTCTTCCATCAGACTTCTCCACTATGAGCAGAAAGTTGATTAGGTACTAATATTATACTAGCCTGAGTCATACCGGGCTCTCCAAACTCAAGCTGGATCTATCCAGGCTTACATGTAAGAGAGTGTCCCAATAACTTTGAAATAAATAGTAAATGCTCTAAACTTCTCTACACTTTCTTTAAAGAAAAAACTGCATTCAGTTATTTAACACAGAGTGACATTTTCGTATGTGCCATGAAGATCATATGAGTTATCCTGAAAGGAGAGAATGAACTACCCCAGATGAGGGGACCAGGCAGTGGTGTTCTGACTCAGTGCATCAGTTCCAGCTCTTCAGGCATATTGTGAAATAATAGATTGATGCAATATGTGATTTGAAAATGGTGAAACCTTGATAACCTTTTGTGAAGACATCAGAAGTATTAAGCAAAACCTTTGGGATAATACAGTAGTTTGAAGATTATCTAATATAAAAGTACTTTAAAAATCATTCAGTTTAAAATGAACTATATAATGTTTTTAACAATATATTTGTTCCAATTTTCATATCCATTCTGTGATAAAACATGGTTGTCAGGTATACAAGGTATATATAATATAATAGAAAGTATCATTTTCATTTTTAAAATAATTGAGAAAATAACTGTTTTTTCAGAATAAGTTCCTAGAATAAAAAGAAACATTAAAAATGTATGCTTAGAAAATGTTACTATTACTGTGCGATTTTTATTGCCAATTTCAATTGTATCTCAATTCTAATTTAATAAGTATTTCCATTCTAAAGAAAATATTTTGATATTTGAACAAGTTTAGACACTTGAAAACTATTTTTAGTGATTATCTTGGAAATGAGTCATTTCAAGAATTAATTTTTATCCAATTTGCTAAAATTATTAAAATCAGTTTCCAATTATTTTCTAAAGTAACTGTTTAGCATTGAAGATATGGAAATAAATGACATGAACTTGCACAAGAACATTTGCATGATTCGTGAATGTGGTTGAAAAATAAGTATCATGATTTAGTACATGTATCTAATTAAATCTTTCTTCCTTTAGTTAATTTATCTTTGCAAAATACCCTTTTGAGTTTTCTTATTCATAAGAAACAGAACTTTCAGTAAGTCTAATTTAGAACAAAAGTAGGTTTATTTTAGTTTATTTAATTAATATATTAATTAATTAATTTAGAATTGCACAAGGTTTTCCAAAAATAAAATAGTTTTAATTATAGTGCTTTCATTATAAACCAATAGATTTGTTGTTGCACTGAACAAAAAATATTTGGTATTGTTGATGAATTAAGTGAAATGAAAAATAAATAATTTATTCAACCACTAGAACTGTCTTTATAAATTGTGGTTTATATGTTTTTTTTTGTTTTTTTGTTTTTTTTGGGTTTTTTTTGAGGTTTTTGAGACAGGGTCTCACTTTGTGGTTCAGGCTGGCCCTGAGCTCAGCCTCCAATTCACATCACAGCAGTCCTCCTGCCTCTGCCTCCCAAGTGCTGGGATTACAGGCGTGAGCCACCACGCCCGGCACTGTGGTATGTGGTACTGGTTGCTGCTGGGGTGAGTCTCCACACCCAATATTGTTATGTGGTTACCAGCGATCAAACCCAGGTCTTGAGCTTGCAAGACAGGCGCCGGAACCACTGAGCTATATCCCCGGCCCCGTGGTTTATATGTTTAATAATACATACATTTCCTACAGTACACTACAGCTTTCAGTAGTGCAGCAGCTCATAGAGGGTTTTGATATAGCATTTTAACGCTATTGGCTTGGTGTTTTAGTACTTACATTGTGGACGATGTTCAAGTTTGGCTAGGCCAAATATGCTGTATGTGTATTTCCTAGGACCTGAGAGGTACCAAACGCTTCAGTAGACCTGGTAGAAATAAATGGTGTGCTCAGCGTGCACACACACACACACACACACACACACACACACACACACACACACACACCTAAGCCGTACTTGGGCTAGACCTGCTTCCTCTGCTTTGGGTTCTTGTGGCTCCTCCTTGGGAGACATAAATGGTTTCACCCTTAGATGCCACTCTCCCTAAATAATCACCACGTAACACAAATCCCTTATCCACTTCCCTGCCAGCTAGCAGCTCCACCTCGCATCTATATAAGATGTATCCCATGCTCAATAAAGCAGAAATGTTCAAGAAACTTCTTGGGGTCTGGTGTGTGTCCTTGCCCTCCCCGTCCGGTCCTGTCCTCCCTCAACAACACTGCATCACAAGACCATTGCCTTGAGGCTTGCAGCTGCCTTCTAGATCCTCTTGGAGCCTAATTAGACCCCAGTGCTTCACACCAATATGAATAGGTGATCCACAGCTTACTAGACACTCGCATATGTAAATTTAAGCTATCTACACATAAACACATAAATGCACACATAAAACAAGGGTGAGAGTAATCTGTACTGACAAATTGTTGAATTGTGGTGGAGAAAATATAAATTCATTCTTTCAGTTTTTTAGAAATATATTTTAGGTAAGATATCTGATGGATAAATTTCTGTGTCTGTACATCGGATATAAAAATAAAATTATAATGTTGATGTATTTCATATATACCAAGTCTACTCAACAAGTAATTCTGGATTTTTGTTATATGAAGATGTTTAGTAGAAAGAATTTGTATATTTACCTTCACTTCCCACTTCAATTTGCTCACACACATATAGTGCATATATATAACATGAAAAATGGCTTGGCTATGTTTTGTTTTTACTATAAAATAATTCTGATACATTAGCTATTCCAACACAGGATTTATTCTTGGCAGAAAGCATTCAGCAGTCCTATTCATATTCATTCTATTTTAATATTTTCTTTATAAATTTGTAAACAGGAGCCCAGATTTAAAAGAAAAAATATGATGAAAAACTCAAAAGAGTTGATGTTGCCAGAAAAGAGATGCTGAATACTCTTCACCGTGGGAACCATCCATAATACAAAAATTTACACAGATTTTCAAAACACCCTTTCAAATCTCAATGCCATTAAAATTGAATTTTATAAGTTTCCTCTACTGCATATGTATAACCCAAGAATAGAAGCCATTCCCATAAAAAGGCTTCTCTCCATACATCAAAGGATTCTGATGACATTTTAGTCACCAGCAGAGTGGAGCTGGGACAGTTTATGATGATTTTGAAATCTAAAGACACTTTCTGTTATAAAACATTAATGCAACAGTTGAAAGGCTAATAGAATTATAAATGAGCACATCTGATAGGAAAGGAATTGTGTGGCACTTTTTGGACTAGAGTGTGTTTCACAAATTCACAGTTGTAGATGTACATACCATTACATTTATGGTAGTAGCATCTCTAGCTGAGGACTGCAAAGTCTTCAGAGATAGTAATGTAACAATTCTCATTCCTCGGTGGCTTTCAAAGTTATGATGCAGGCAAGAGGTTGGCTTGGTACCATTCTTTAGTTTTATTTAATATGGAAAGAACTTATATTGCAAAGCACATGCAGACAGGTTTTTTTTGTGTTTTGCTACTAGGTATTTGTGGTTTCAAGTTCTTTCTTGCTTCAAGAATTCAAGTTAAGTTATTTTTATTTTATTTTTTAATTTTTGAAATTATTTTGTAATACTGAGGAGCCCAGGATCTTGCATATGGTAGTAAACACTCCAACACTGAGTTATGTCCCCTTCCCTTTAAAAATATTTTTTAAAAGTTGAATTGTGTAGGCTGATCCCGAAATTTTGATCCCCTTGCCCCAGCCTCCTGGTAGCATATGTCCCCATGCCTGGCTAGAGTATGGAATTTTCTTTAAATAGAAAGAGAAAGAAAAAATACCTAGTGGTGACTAGAAACATTTTTACCCACCCAGAACTGTAGTAGCATAAGTTGCTAGAGGCACAAAGTTTAGGGTAAGAAGCCAAATGCTAAGTGTTGAGAGCTAGAAAGTGCTGGAGAAAGTGTTGTCACATACCAGCAACAGAGCATTGTTTTTTTTTTTTTTTCACCACTAGTAGCAGAACAGCTTCTCTGCACACACACTCTTCTTCCTCTTTTCTGTTTCTCTCTAGGTCATTGTGGTACTTTCCTCCCAGTTCCCAGAGCGAGGGCAAGAAGCTGCATAATCAAAAAGCCTGGTCGTCACTGAATACTAGGAAAAAGTCACTTATTAGCAATGTACTTAATATTAATCTTGATACTGATTGAGTCCAGATTTACCTATCTACTTGTGTTTATTTATGTGAACAATAAATTATTATATATTAATATTTATAAACTATTTATGCTAGTTTATAAATATTTATGCATTATTTATACACTAGTGTCTTTCTCTTTATGAACAATACATCTGAAAGTCAACAAGCAGAAGGAGAATCTTGGAAATCTACCATTACACAGAGGAATGTGTGCCTGAACATTTATATTTCTATGAATCCAACTTGCTTGTCTAAGATTCAACTTCAGTATTGAACTTATTAGCACCATATTTTAAGTAACTGAGTTAACTGTACATATATTAACTAAATTATTTCTTAAGTGACATTTTAGTTTTAAGATGATTTTAATGGAGGAGTGATTAAAATACTCCATTAATGACTTTAATGGAGTATTTTAATCAAACAGTGCCAGAGCAATTGTACACTCATCTGGGAAGAGGAGGATGGAAAAGGAAGAAGAGGTAAGAGGAGGAAAAGGAGAAGGAAGAAGAGACACCATGAATTTCACACCTTTCCTCAATATGGACTCAATATGGACAACAGGTCAAAATGTAAAACAGAAAACTATAAAATAACAGGATGAAAATTTGGGGGGAAACTAGGAACCTTAAACTTAATGATGAATTTTAGCCACAATGCAAAGAATCCATGATGGAGCAAAGGGGCAAGTTGGACCTAATGAAAGCATAAAATTTCGACTGTAAGAAAGATTCAGTTAAAAGAAAACAAAAGGTAAGCCATAGAGCAGGAAATAATATTTGCAAGACACACATGTGATAAAGGACTTATTTCCAAAATACATTAAAAATTATTAAAAACTCATAATTAAAATAGTTGGGCTGGGGATTTAGCTGAGTGGTTCTGGAGCCTGCCTTGCATGTGCAAGGGCCCAAGTTTGAGCCCCAGTAATCATATATAACAATGCCGGGCATGGAGACTCACATCCACCAATAATCAAAACCATAAACCAGTGCCAGGCATGGTGGCTCATGCCTGTAATCCCAGCACTCGGAAGGCAGTGGCAGGAGAATTGCTGTAAATTCAAGGCTTAGCTCAGGGCCAGCCTGAACTATAAAAGTGAGACCCTGTCTCAAAAATAAAACAAAACAAAAAAACAATTGGGCAAAAATTTGGACAGATAATTCATAGCTGACCAAAGAAGATATATAGATGTCAAATTACTATATAAAAATGCTCAACAAAATTGGCAAAAAGGAAGGCCATACAATTTAGACTACAATGAGGCAGAACTACACATCTGTTAGAATGTCTAAAATACAGAAAAACAGAATATCAACTATAAGCAAAGATGCAGAACACATAAGCATTTTCATTCATGGCTGTAGGGGATGTAAAATAATGCAGCTTCTTTTTTTTAACAGACAGAATTTCTTAATATATGCTCTTTTAAATTTTTTAAATTGATTTTGTTGGTATGTTTTACATACACATTATGATCACACTCAACATTGAGAATTTATACCAGAACATGATACAAGTTAATTTTCATTTTTCCCATTCTCCTGCCCCCCTACAATCCCCTGCCCCATATGGACATATACTTTGTTTTCTTTTTTTGCAGCTTCTTTGTAACACAATTTGATAGTTTCTTACTAAAGGAAAAAATAATACACTTGTATCATGTACCTCAGCAATTCTCTTCCTAGGTACAATATTTATCCAAGTGAGTTGAAAGTTTATGTTAAGACAAAATTATAATAATGTTATTTATTCATAATTGTTAAAGATGTCTCTCAATAGCTGCATGGAGGAACTGGTACATTCTTAAATAGAATGTTATTTAGCAAGGGGAAGGAATCAATTACCAGGCCCAAAGATGTGAATGATGTAAATACATATTGCTAAGTCGGAGGAAGTTGAATACTATATGATTAGAGTTATATGGCATCACCTATGAGACATAATGGATTTTTAAGGCAGTGAATACATTGGAAATATTCTAGCCATGAGATAGTTTATCTAGATTGTCAGTTTGACTGGATTGGAAAACACGTAGGAAATTGTGGAACATACTATTGGTGTGTTTGAGAGTTTCTGGAGAGGGCTGGTGAGTGGGACAAGAGATAGGAGCATCCCACCCAGATGTGAATAGCACTGTATTGTCCAATATGAATGAGGGCCCAGATGGAACAAGAGGGGAGGAAGATGGAGGCCCCGGAGTATAGGTTCTCTGCACTCTTTGCTCGTGGCCCACAGCCTCCTCTGCCTCTCTCTCTCTCACTGTCATGATACCCTGTCTTGGCTCAGGCTCAGAGTTATGGAATGAACAGACCAAGGCTGTAAACCCCTGAGACTACAGTCATGATAAATTTTTCCTCCCTGAAGGTGATTTTACTCAGGCATTTTGTCACAGAGCCAGAAAGCTAACTAACACAACAGGTGGATGTACATACGGCATTAGAGAATGGGAAAACAGAATACCAAGGTATCTAATTGTATTAGGAAACCACATTAATGTGTAGGAAACCACATTACTAAAGAGGACAGAGGGAAACATTACCTATATAAAAGCTTTGGAAATGAGTAGATTTTGTAAAACTACACGAAAAAGGATCCATATATGAGAACTATAAACCTGCTCAAGTTTTTCCCCCCTGTGGAGCTATTCTTTAACAACTCACATAGAACTGTGAATAAATGCTGGAATTAAAGAGATTTGTAAACACAGGGAATGCAGTGAGTACCATTTTTTTTTCCACTGTTGTATTTCAAGGTTACAAATGAGCAAGAAGCAGAGTTTACAATGATCTTTTTGACAATGAATTAAAATTGAAGAGATCAGTAACAATTCATGTTTTGCTTAATATAGATACAAACCATTGAGAAAGGCTAACAGTAAGCACAAACAAATTTAGCCTCAGATTTTGGTTTCTAATACCGTTAGCCAATTAAAAAGCCAAAACTTCTTGGAGAAATGCTGATTTTCAGACTGGAGTAAAAGACATACAGGATGAGCCTGCTGTGTGTTGGAGTACCAGAACCTAGAAAATGCTCGAAAAATAAACAAAAAGGAAATACAATGATGATACTATGTCAAAAGGACATGGCAGTCCTATGAAAGAATTTTCCAAATTGGAACAATTTGAGTGCCAAAACAAGTAAAATTGTGCTGCGTTACAACTCAAAGTGTAATATAAATACGATATTGTAGAGATATTAACAAAGAATCAATAAATGAGAATAAGCAAATTTTTCATGCAGAAGTAAAGAAAGGTTTATGTACATACTCTGCTCCTTCTTAAATGTTGTACACAGTGACGTCTTTCCAGAAATATCAGTATGTAAAAGAAGAGATGGAAAATGACTTTGCAGCAAAGAAAACCAGCAACCACTACTTCAGTCACGAGATCAAGGTCAACATCAACAATGTAAATCTTGATGATAGTATTTACTTTTCATATTATGTAATAAACATGGCATTTTAACTCTATGGTCTTTCTTCTAACAAGCCACAAACCTATTTTAATTATGAGGAAAACATTGAATAAATTCCAAGGGACACAAAACAAAATACTTGAAAACATACCTGATCGGTGTTCTTCAAAATGTCAAACTCATTCAAAATAAGGTATGTAGGAGAAATTGTTGCAATCCAAAAAAGCCCAAAAGACCATAATGTCAAGATCATAATACAATATCCTTGATGAGAAGAAGAGAAAAGTAACATTAAGTAAAAGCTATGATAATATAAATATGTAAGGACCTTAGTTAATGATAATATTTTAAATTAATTATGACAAGAATATCAAATAATAAGAGCATAATATGATAAGCTAGATTTGGGTATAGGATAAAATATATGTCTGATAATTTTTCCATAAATCATAAGCTTTTATAATACATAGATTATTAAAATAATTATCTCAGAATTTCTAAAGAACTCAGACATGTTAGGTAATAGTTTGGAAATGAACACTCACAAATAAGAAGGAAACCAAGTACCTGACTCTTTGTGTGGTATACATATTTCAAATAACCTGACATAATATAAATCATGTAGCCTTAGTTTCACTGTTACAGGAGAGAAAAAAATTTATAGAAGAAAAATTGCATATTGTTGTGGCAAGGTATGGGGTTTGGGAGTAGGTCAAAGTAAGAAACTTGACTTGTGTTTTCTCAAAGCTCTAGCTCAGGTTTTGCAAGTTGTATGATATTTTATAATTTACTTAACTTACTCAAAGCCTCCATTCATTCTTTCTACTTCATGATGGTCCCAAGCAATAAGTAAAACAATGTCAGCGGCATGCACGCTCAACCTGGATCAAAATTGGCATACTCTCAAAACCATCTGTTTCTACATATGCATTCTCTTTCGTATGGAAAAATGTTTGACTTTTTTGATACAGAAAAATGTCAATAAAATGTCAGAGAGCACAGTCTTGCAAATATGAAGAAGTCCATTGACCATTAGTGTATTAGAAGGACCAGTCAGTCCAACTGCAGCTTCTCTCTTTTTCTCCACTTCCACTCCTTTCGCTTTTTCATTTTCTATTCCATGCCCCTATTATGTAAGAATCATCATGTTTGCAAAGAAATACATAAGAAAATAGAGCACCTGTGTTGGAATGTCCTGACCTCAGATGGCTGGACTTGACCAGACTGAGAATTACTGTGTCATTAATCCAGAGTGGTGACTTTGATCACTTCATTATTTCTAAATAAATATAGTGTTATTCAGAGACTTTGCCTAAGCAAACTGAGTATAACAAATGCTGTCTTTGTTTCTTGGAAGTTCATGTATTAGTTCATTTGACATTGGTTGACAACTAATACATCTCCTGACCTGAGCTAATCTAAGTGATACAACAAAAGGGCAACATTCCTTTCCTTAGAAAGTACCCAATCAATGGAGAAAATGATGAAGGGTAATTATAAAACAGAAAAGATGCTTGAAATAATGACTGAGACACCTCCAAATTTGGAGAAAACTTTAAGTTCATAGCTGCCAGACATTCAACAAATCACATGCATGAGAAATATGAAGCTAACTACACTAAGAAAATGTATGCCAAAATTGTTCAAGACCTTGATAATTTTTTTTAAAAAATTAAAGCACCCAAAAGAAAAAATAGACTCACTCTGAACAGAGGAATAAAGATGGAGATGACTGCAGATTTCTCAGCATAAATAATGCAATTACAAAGGGTTTGGAAGGATTTGATAGAGACTACTCAGCAGTAACTTCACTATCTTCTCTCATTTGGGATAGAAATTGATAAACTGCCTCTAACATTTATGTAGATATTCAGCAAAACCTAAACAGATGTAGCAGCTTTAAAAAGGAAAATAAAATTAGAGTCTGACATTACCTGATTTCTCAATTTATATGCTAGAGTAGTCAAAATATTATGACACTGACACAAAGACAAAGAATATAATAAACAGATAATTATAACCCTTATAATTGTGGTTGGTTAATTTCTGAAGAAGATAATGTTTTCAAAAAAGATTAGAGAACAACTGCAGAAAACAATAAAATGATACGTTCATCACTACAAAATCCACAACATAACTCAAAATCAGTCATACAAATATATAGAAGAACTCAGAGCAGAAAACTAGAGAAAAATATTATGTTTGAACATTAAATAAACATTTTTCTTAGAGATGATAAAGTTTCATCAAATTGAAGTGGTTTAATTCCAAAATAAATGAAATGATTTGAAGTTATATGATCATGGATTTAATAAAGAATTTGTATTAAAAATTGATGAAGAATCATTAAAAACCAATAATAAAAATGATGTGATACAATATAGATAAACTTTTGAATGTGCATTTCACCAGAAACTATTATAGCAATGTGGAGGCATATAATTTATATAAGATACATCAATCTGAACACTTGGACATATAGTTACTTAAGATACAACAACTTCACTTGTATTTACCAATACAAAAAGGAAAACATGTCCAAAGGGAGATTTATACACAATTCTTCTTAATGTATTTCTTAAAAGTCCCAAACTGGAAACATTTTAAATGTTGCCCAACATTGGTAATGGTTAAAAAAAATTCTAGACACATTAGAATAGTAATTATTATGAATGGAAATAAACTATTGATGTATCCAATAAACTGAGTAAATGTAAAATAGTTTATACTACATGCAAAAGATAGACATGAAAGACTATACTTTGTGCCATTCCATATCCTGGAGGTAAGAGCTATATTTGACTTCAAATGGGAAGAAGTTAGTCAAAGAATTGAAAAATTAGTTTGTGGTTATTTAATTGCCCAACTTTTGTAGAAATAACAACATAAAGTTCTATATGTAAAGAGTCTTAATTTATGGTATGAAAATAGTATAAATTTTAAAATCCCAATAAAAGTGATAAAAATGTAAAAAACAATTCAGAGAAAGAGAGAATATTAATAAATAACCTTTCATATATAATAGAACTTTTATTTGTTGGCAAAAACTTTTATGCATGTACACATGCACAAATGTTTACACACACAGGCAGCTCCACTTCTCCCCAATTCAACAGTGAATTCTAACAAACATTTGAGAGTGAAATAATTCAATGAAAAGTCTTCCATATTTCAACATACACAGAACCAAATTTTCCAATTTACTTTATGAATTAACTAATACCTGCGTATCTCAAAGACATTAAAAGAAAAGAAAATTTAAAAATCAATATTTCTGTTGAACATAAAAATAAGTAATTAACAATACACTAAAATTGAATCTACATACCTTATACTTCAATTGACATACCTTGAGGATATCCTCATAAGTGAAATAAATAGGTCACAGATAGGTAAATATCACATCTTTTCTCTGGTATGAGAAAATAAAGATGTAAATGAGTCCTAGAATTGTATGTTATATATTGTGAAATAGAAAATACTCAAAGTAAAATAGGGTGAAAGGGGAAAAATAATAAGATTATAACAAAAAAGAAAGGAAACAAATTTTATGTAGGGGGGTAGTAGGGTGGGTAGGGCTATGGGAAAAATGAGAATTAAGTTGTGTTTTATACTGGTACAAATCCCCATTATGGAGTGCAATCATGATGCGTATATGTAATGTACCAATAAAGATTTCAATTAAAAAAAAGACTAAGTGGGATTTATTTGAAAAATGGTTTAACATTTAAAACATATAATTATACATATAGAAATTCCGTAACACCAGTGAGTTTGGTAGAATTACAGTAAACACAAGAAATATTTAAAAATCAGTATTTCTCTGTATTTTAGCAGATAGTCTAAATATCAAATTATAATATTTCAAAAAGCACAGAAAATATGAAGACTTGTAAATAAATATAGAAAATATGCCCAAGAGTTCTACTTCAAAATATGTAAATGTTACTTATAAAAATTAAATAAGGGCCAGGGATTTAGCTTAGTAGTTCGGGCACTTGCCTTGCAAGTATAAGGGCCTGGGTTCAATCCCCGGTAACCGCGTACCACGATGCCGGGCGTGGTGGCTCATGCCTGTAATCCCAGCACTTGGGAGGCAGAGGTAGGAGGATGTTGTGAGTTCAAGGCTGAACTATAAAAGCAAGACTCTGTCTCAAATAAATAAATAAGTCCCCTAAAAGGTCTGTACTTTTATGGATACACCAATTCTAATACCATTAGTTAATCCACTGTTTGCTAACTTGGTTAATTCCAAACCAATTATATAAAATGTGTGATCCTTTAATTTAGATGAACAGCTAGAAAAGCCACATGGAACATGTTTTCAAGTTTTCTGTAAGGGTACAATAATTAAGACAATCTATTAATAGAATAAGAATAATTAAATATGTAAATAGAATAGAATAAGAAGGCCAGAGATAGTCTCATACCTATGTAGTCAACTGACACTTGGCTACAATGTCAAATCAATTCAGTGATTAAACTGTAATAGCTAATTTCATAAAACATTTGGAATTCCATCTTATATACAAAGTTAATTAAAGTTGCTAGGTAATGCAAACATGTAGAATATATCTATATCTATCTATATTTATATAAATTCAATTTCACTACATGCACCAGACATCAATAAAAAATGAGTAGATAACCTTTAACAGAGGAAAACCGTCCTTTAACGAGTCAAACTCGACCATCCTAAGAAAGGTGGTTGCTCTCATAAGAGGTAGGAGTGGATAGAAACGCCATAAGGAATAATCCTGATGGTGATAGAAATGTTCCATCTATTGTTTTGAAAATTAAGTGCTTATAATTATAAAACTGAACACTTGAGACATGAACAATTCATACATTAAGTAATCAAAAAGCAATAATTACCAGAAAGTATCAGAAATGTCACCAACACCTACAAGTCTTTGCCCATTGAAAACTCAGCAATAAACCCATGAAGAGCAAAAAGTGAAGGGAGAGTGGAGAGTTGATCGTATGAAGTGGAAATTAACGAAATGCTTGTGGGCTACGTAGTTACAGTCTAGACACGTTGGATCCTCAATAGTGTTAATCACCTCTTGGTCTAAAAAAAGACAGTATCTCCAGAGAAAAGAATTTTCTACTAAAAATGCGCATTGATCAAAATTCTTACCAGCAACTCAACCCAGGTATTGTTAAAAGGCACGATTCATTATTTTGACATCTAAATGTCATAACTATCTTTGATCCTTTTCCTTGGGGGATATCTTGCCTACATGTGATAGAGTGGTAGAATGTCAGAAGGAGTAGGTGAGCAAGAATCTCTTTTTCTTGATCTCTCTATTCTCATGCAGAAGATAAATATACTTAGCTCCCACCTATCCCCAGCCTCACTGTCCACTGCGGCTATGCAAACTCTGAACAGATTTTGAACATTACAGGGTCTTTATTGCTCTCCTCCCCCAAGTCCTCTTGCCTTTCCTCACTTTGGGGTAGGTCTCCCTGGGGGTGTCAATTCTTGTGTCCTCTCCACCTTCTCTATCATCACATAAGCCAGTGGGCAATTGGATGGCATCTCCTTGACCACAATGGGCTCCTAAGAGATCTTCCAGTTATTCCCGCTATTTGACTAATCAATCATGTCCCCCACAGTTACTGGAAGTGGGTTGGCTGGGATGATCAGCCATGTCCCCTGCAATAAAACCCAATGGGAAAGCAATAAGAATTCTTCAGCTACAAAAGGAGTTCTATCTCCTCATCACTTGAGTCTAGCCTTGTAAATGTTGCAGAATAACCTTCTATTTTCCTTTGTGCTTTTAGTGCTCTTTGTGGAGTAGGCAGGAAGTTACTGTATAACTTCAAATAACAGTTACTTGAAAAGTCACTGGAATACATTATTTTTTAGTAATTCCTCTGAGAGGTACTTTCATGGGTATCAATCACCCACATTATCCATTTGGTAAGCATGGAAACAAAATATCAGTAACATAGCCATGATTCAGTTGAATGCTAGTGGCTGAGACGGTACTGGTAATCAGAATTCTAGTCTTCTTCCTGAACTGAGAACATTCTTTTCACACAAAGATGAATTTAGCAGCATGTAATTTTCCTTCTTATCCACTAAATGTAGGATTGAATTAGCGTTTACCTAGTGAAATATAATTCATAGTTTTGAAAATAAGCAAAAGCTGTTAGATTGCAGTGTTGAAATTCTGATCACATTACATATTCATAAGAAGACAGTATCAAGCAAACTTTATTTACATTTCCTAAGTGGGTTTTTTTCCTATTTTATATAAACTAATGAGTTGTGCTGTTAGAGAAGATGTGTATTCCTCTTTGTGTAATGGATTAAGTGTGAGTCCTGTTAAACACCAGGCCATAAATCATGCTGTATTCTCTAAACCTAATTAAGGGTTTAAAGGAGGGAAAGGTAAATTCTTGAATGAAGGGCTCTACTCAGCAGTTCTGTTTATTATTGCAATAAAGAAGCAGACAGATAAAATAGAGCAAATTTAGAAAATGAACAAGGAGAAAACTGTGAAAATATTTATTACTTTACTCTGTATCTCCTCGGTTTCAGAAAACTTTTAGTTGCTAAGATTCTGGGTACATCACCAAAAATTTATTTTAATTAGTGCAATAATATGTAATAATATTAAACACTGATCAGAGAATTAAATATTTAAAACAATAATAAGTCTTAGGTACAGAATGATATGCAGTGAAAATGTAGGTAAAGTCAGCTACAGGAAAGTTTTTAACATTTTACTCTTAGAACATATATGTATCTAAAATTTTAAAAAATTTTGTAGACCACATAGAATCTTAAAATATTAAACTATGATAGATTTTAAGTAAGAATAGAAGGACCGCTGTTAACTCATTTTCTAGTGGAAGAATTTTCCTAAAATAAGATTGGTCTCAGACAACATATTATAGAACCGCATCACAGCATAAACTAACTTTCAATGGCTGTTTTGAAAAATTTCAAAGTACATTACACAAGATATTTAAGATTAGAATAAAATGGACAAGATTCTTTACTACACAGAAGCATCACAAATATGCACTATACACACTTAATAACATTGATGCTTATCTTTATTTCACTTCATTTTGTATTATATCTGCATTGCTCAATAAAATATAGGAAAGAAAGAAGGTTAAGGAGAAAAAAATGAAAATATATCTTGACTCATGGGAGTTTTACTATATTCAGAATAGAAAATATCAATTTATTAAATCTCTAATTAATTTTTAATTCAGTAAATGTTTGCTGTTTAGATTATGATAAGTAATCCACTTGGCTCTGGAAATACAATGAATTTGGCAGTGGACAAAGGAGACAAGTTGACCAATTTCATGGATTTTCCAGACTTGTTAGGTCTTTACTGAATTTTAAGAGAGGATTTTTAGAAGAAAATATATTATTTGTAGAATCCAGACGTCCCCAGCTTGTGGATGACAGATATAGTTCCACAATAAACTCATGCTGCATGGTGAAGATCAGCTACAACCTCTCTCCTCTTCCCTGAAACATACTCCTTCTTGGGCTTGATCACTCCTTCCTCATCTGCCTTCTGCTCTGTGGGGATGTTGTGGGAAAAATGGACGAGATCTGCATTTGTCCTAGATTTCCTGATATAATGGACAACCAGGAACATGGTGGCTGTGTACACAAGGGGTCTGAATGCCTAAGCAATTCCAACCTCTTACTCTTGTCTGCAGCCTTTAAACTTTTTCCATTTCAGTAAACTTTTGGATTAGGATGCCAAACCTCTCTATTTCCTGAGAGATCGAGACATGATGTACTTTGGTTACTGAATTCTAGAATGTCTTCCCTTAGCACTAGAGTCCTACATAAACTGACAATTGCTCAGTACACACTCAGCTCTATTTCGTCCTATGTAGTGGCATTTATTGTTGCTTAAATTCGGCATCTATTAAATATTCAACAACTGTTAAACATGTTGCAATACTTAAAAATAACATTACAAGACTGAAAAAAATCTAAAATCATTGAGGAGACATGCACAAAAGGAATTTGAATTGTTGGATTCAGAACTAACAGCAGGAAAGGAAATGAAGAAAGCATGGAAATGCAGAAAAAGTGCTGCTACATGGTGACTGAACTCTGGAGCCCTGGCAAAGGCTGTCATATTAGGATGAGAACTAGAACAAGGAAGAATTTATAGGCAGTTCTAATTGGAACCTCTGCTTTGAACTATTACCACTCTCATTTAAGGGAAGAATTGTGGAAATACATGTGATCTGACATGAACTTTACTGAATGTTATGAGTACTTGATTGATGTCATCTATCTGTTTAAATATTTTCCTAGCTGATAACTGTACTAGCTGAACTTCGCTACATTTACATTTGGAAAAGCTTCTTACAAATATGACTGTCTAAACTCCATGCAATCTTCAGATTCTGTTCCAAAGGACCTGCATTTACCGAGCTTCTTAAATTTCCTCACCAGAAAATAATCCACCTTATTTTTTGACATAATTTTCCATATATATTTCTTGTGAAATTTAAGTCTGTTTAAAAAGTCATTCATATAATTTACCGGATTTGAAAAGACCTAGAAGTAACACATATGTATTCTGTCCCTGGACACAAACATTTATTAAGGAAACAAGTGAGTCCTCAGGAAAAGAACATGTTCAGTGTACTTAGGCAAATGTAGAAGAAAGGAATAAAATAATCGCCTGTCTGGAATTGTGGCCTGTCTGTCTTCTGACCTATTTCTTACATATGCTATTTTGACATGGAAATCACCAATTTTTGAAACTAGACCTACTTCCTTTAAACTATTTAAGTCATGTACCCCAAAGTGAAAGTAGAATCTAAGAGTCTGTTCATAATACTGGTAATTTACTTCCAGCTTCCAACAGGAGAGTAGACATCAATTTACATTTGATTCAGGGGGACTACGGAATTTCTCTTTTCTAATAATCAGAATTGCCCTTTTTCTGAAACAACAGATTATGTATGTTTTCCTTTAACTGGCTTTAAAACTTACTAAGAACTGTTTCACAGAAAAACGACAAATTATATATTATAGTCTGATTGCTTAATATAGGTACTTCGGAATAGAAGAAAAAACATTAAAATCAAAGTACTTTAAAAATACATCAATTACTTTAGTCAGAAACAGCATTCTGTAGAATAAAAGCAGACATGAACATGACTCAAATTTAAAATATTTGAAATGTAAAGTAAAAAGATAATACACCTGGATAGAGTTATGTAAATTGCATGAGTAAAATTGTCCCCTAGGGATACTTCAATGTATTCTTTAAATCCATTTTTTAAAAAAGAAGAAAGAAAATTAGCATAATCTTTGGATATTTCCTTGCACTGAAGCATAGCATTTTCTTATTCTAATGAATTAATGAAACACACGTTTTTAAGGAATTAGCATATGTAGCTTTTTATGATTATAAATTATCTGCTTAATTTTTGTAATCAAATATTTTTATTACTTCAATCATTTGACAGTGTTCTCTAAGGAACCATAATCAGACTCATTCTCAGGCATGTCTTTTCAGTAGACTTGTGTTCATTTCTTAAATACGAGTATTTATTTTTAACAGTAGAATGAGACAGTACAAACAGCAAGGCGGGGATGAAAAGACTTGGGTTCGATTCTCTAAAGTGATTTAGCAAAGGAACTTGGATAGTTCTGATAGTGTTTGAGGTTCTTCCTTTGCCCTGAAGGGAACATATATTTATTTCACAGCCTTGAAAATCAGAAACTGTAGATAAAAAAACCCACAAAGCATTATTTACATACCGCTATTGATTAGGTAAATAATCTGCTACAAGTGATCTGTTTTGCCCCTCAAGACTGATAACACATAATTAGCTTGTGGGTCAAAATGTCATTCCATTCTTTGTTTCAGGATTAAGAGTGCATTATAGACCTAAACAATTTAATGGTGTAAGAAGTTGGAAAAGTTACTATAAACTTTTCAACCCCCTTTTTTTTTGTAGTTCCCTAATAGCAATCATATAATCATATTCCTCCAGTATCCCGCGTCTGGACATTCCGAATAATTTAAGGGGAAAAAAAAAAAAACCCACAGACGTTAGTTTTCCAGGTGTTTTACGCTGTGCACGAAGACCACACACTACTGAAGTGTAATTGGCACGAAGTAATGGCCCTGCCCCATCCGCGGCCAGACTCTGTGGTGCTGCCTTAAAACCATGACGTGGCTGCCTCCACCTTAAACCAACTTGCACACGCAGTGTTAGTTCTGCGTCCTAAGAGGCTGGTTCTGTCGCACAAAGCTCCAGGAATTCGCGCAGTGGAGCACAAAAAGGGCTAACGGAGTCCAGTAGAGGGGAGCAGTGCAGTGTGTGTGTGTGTGTGTGTGTGTGAGTGTGTGTGTGTTGTGTGGGGTGTGTGTGCGCGCGCGCGTGTGCGCGTGCACGGCCCGGACAGAGGCGCCGAGTTGCGGAGCTGACTCCCCGCACAAGTTGCAAAAGCCACCTCGCCCGCAGCACTCGGGCCGGCGGGACAGAGGACGCGGCGGACGCAGCGCGGCAGCGCCCGGGACCCGGGGTCGGGCCGGAGGCCGAGGGTCTCGCGAGGGTTTCGGGGCGTGGCTGAGGAGGGGCGCGCGGAGGGCGAGTGTGCGCGGGGTGCGCGCGCGGAGGGCGAGTGTGAGCGCGAGGGCGAGTGTGAGCGCGAGGGCGAGTGTGCGGCCGCGTCGCCATTCCCCGTGACGTCAGAGTGTATTGTTGTGCGCGGGGCCGAGCGAGCTTCCCGAGCTGTCACCGCCGGGCCGCGAGCGGCGCAGCACGAGTCCCGCACGAGCGCCTCCCGCCCGGCCCCGCCGGCCGCCCCGCCCCGCCCCGCCCCGCCCGCCCGGCCGGCCGCCCCCGCCCGCCCCGCGCGCCGCCGCCGCTCGCGCCCCGCCCGCCCGCTCCCTCCGCCCGCCGCCGCCGCCGCCGCCCGCTCCCCCCGCGGAGCGAGTGCGGGTCACCGGGTCACTGGGTCATTGTCTCCGCGCCGCGCCCGAGCGCCCGTGGAATCCCCCACGTCATCCTCAGCACCATCAATGAGATGCAAACATGAAAGACAAGAGGAAGAAGAAGGACCGCACCTGGGCCGAGGCTGCCCGCCTGGTACGTGCCGCCCCCCGCCCGCCGCCCGCGCCCGCCCGCGCCCACCGCCGCCCGCCCCGCTCGCCCTGCTGCGGCGCCCGAGACGGCCGCTTCCCCGGCCGCCGCCGCCGCCCGCCCCGGCTCCCGCTCTTTGTTATTCCGCGGGGTGGGCTCGCCCGGGGCCCCGGTGTTGCGTGCGCGCGCGGAGAGCGCCGCGATCGGGTCGGATCGGATCGTCTCGGGGAGCCCGGCGCGCCCCGCTCCGCCCGGGACACTTCTCCCGGGACTTCGCGCCGGGCCGCGGCGCCGCCTCCTCCGCCCGGCTCTCCGCGCCCGCCCGGCTCGCTCCACTTCCCTCTGCGCTCGCTGACTCGCTCGCTCGAGACCTTTGTGTGGCAATTACCGCTCCCTCCCGGCCCCCCACCCCCCGGAATTTCAGCAGTAACTCCGGGCACGGGCTGGGTGTGTGCTCGGCGTTTGTGAGTTCAAACATTTCACACGTGCATGTGCGCTGTGTGTCCGACACGGGCTCGTGGGGCGTGTGCATGCGGGGCCCGCTCGCTGCGTGTCTGTGTGCCGCGCCGTGTGCGCTGTGTGCACCTCGGCGCGAGCGTGTTCCGCGTGGACCCAGTTCGCTGTGTCGGTAGGTATTGTGTTCTGCTCGCTGTTTGTGTGTACACTGTGTGCACGTGTGTGCAGTTCGTGTGTGGATGTGTGTCTTGCGTGTGTTTGGTGAAGTTGGGTCAGTGTCATTTTCGTGGGAGGTTGAGAGCGTAGGGCTCGCTGTGTTTTTACCGCGGGCTTTCTGGGCGGGGTTACCGGCAGCTGCCCCGAACCTTTCGGAGCTTACGTTTTCATCATCGAAAGAATGTCTCTATAGAAATGCTGTCTGGCAGAGGGGCGTCGGCGTCTTGGGTTTGATACGTGTATATATGTGGGTTTTTCTCCTCTGCTTTCTTTTCTTTTCCTCCCATCTTCTTTTAAAGGACAGCTGTAAACGGATTTTTTAAAAGGATATTTCTGTACAATGTGTCTCAGGGGAATGCACAGCATTGCATTTGGAGCGGAGGCTTTCAAGGTTTCGGCTGCATAAATTAAATATTTATTCAGCAACTTACTATCTGTTATAAATTGGCCGAAAGAATGCAAGCTGCATGCAGCAGCGGGGGTTGGGGTGGGGGTGGGAACTCAAGGCATGTTATTGGGTTGACTTTGTAAAGATTGTTTTACTGTAACTGTAGTCATCTTAAAAAGCTTTTGAGTAACTACATTATGCTTGAGGAGAACATTTGTCAAAAGTAATTATCTAAGTTTCTTTGAAGGGCCTTGCTGGCATGGCTTTGGACTCTACCAAAGGGTTTTAGATAATTGGCCGTATTGCCCTGCAAAGAAGTGACAAAAGTCTTTTTTTTAATTGCAGTCTAGTTATTGGTAGCAGGAGGGGCCGGCCTTTTACTTCCTGTCTCCTCATCTGGCGGTCATGTTATCGTTTCGTCCTTATCTGTGATTGTGTTAATCGCTAAGTCACTTGCTGAGTGTGAATGGGCAAGGGATAGTCATTCTGTAATGAACTGGCTCTGGGAGAGGAAACTTCGTTGTGGGGACCTTGTGAGAAGTAAGCAGCATGTGTTAAGTAGATGCCAGATTGATGTTATCGCTGAGGATATATATATATATATATTTTTTTTTTTTTTTGTCAGCATACAACATTACTTATTGTTTGCTGGGCCATTAATTCGGAATTGTGTGGGGGTGTGCAGCTTCGAAAATGCATTATTCAGGTTCCTTGGAGTGGCAATCAAGTACTATTATCAAGCTTCAGTGTGTGTATTTTAAACAAGTGAACAATGAGTAGATTTATAAATATTTTAAAATAATGATTCATGAATTAGCCATATCTGCCTGTGGAGAATTGTTTAATAGATAACATTATTCTGATGGAATTTAAAGCTATCCATTTGCATTCAATCAGGATATGTTACTATTCTCAAAACTACTGAGCATTATTTGATTGAATCATGATGTATTTGTATTGATATATCTTGCAATAGATTTCTAAGCCTCAGGTTTTCTGGTGGAAAATTGAATTTTTTTCTTGCAAAGTTCATTAATGGGAAGAGACACACTAGGAGTCATCAACACAAAAGAATTAACGATAGACCAGATGTCTCTATTTTAACCAGACATATTGAACTAGTAGTTATGGTAATTTTTCAATTTGGTTCAAGTTATTTTTCCCCTGGTAGTTGTACAAATGTGTGTATGTTCAAAATGTGACAGTTGAAATAAAATACTGAATAAAGCAGCAAGTAATTGTACTGGAAATATGATTTCCAGAAATTTGTGACTTGTGATAGTGAATTACGATAGTTTTTATTTTGAGTTAGGAAAAATTAATCCATTTGTATAGAAGTAACACTTTATGTTCTCTTTATCATGCTATGAATGCATATAGACTTGAACTTTCCCCCAGACTTGCATGATGAAATATTTTACTTACAACTGACAGCATTAATTTACATTCAATGAAAAAGAAATTTTTAGCTTCTCAGTGCTGTATTGTCACTCTGTACTTTACAATAGTTCAGTGATTTTACTGTCATCTAGGACTTTTTGTCTTTTCTCCAACCAATATAAACTCAGGTAGATGTTTTTAAAAGTAAAAATTAAGGAAGAATGGAAAATATTCAACTCAGTATGTGTCTTGTAATATGTCAATTACAGAGAGCACTCAGATTACCACACATCTTCCAATTCATATGGAGTATATGTGTGGTTTTCTTCAAAAAGGGAGTACACAAGGGGAAAGTAATGCAAAAGAGAGATTTTGACCAAAAGCTTATGTTTAACTGTATTTCGCCTGAATTAAAAAAACAAAACAAAAAACATATGGAAGAAAACTAATTCTTTCTACAGTAAGGATTTGCAACTGACAACAGAATTCGTGCTTTCTTTGAGAGAAAAGTATACAGTCTCCAAATCTGTAAACTGTGAGTGGCAACTCCAGGGATTTTGTTTGAGATCTAGATGCAGCTCCGAAACTCTACCATTTATTTTCCTCATAGAGTGTGTAATACTTGTAGGTACAAAAGAAAGGAAAATGGTACAGTTTGCCTGCATTTTCAGAAAGGCAGTGATTATTAACAGGCTTCCATCTTAAAACACTAATGCCACCCCCCTCCCCTTTTTCCTCTCTGCCCTGCATCAGTTGCAGAATTTGAGCCTTTAGATTCTCCCCTCCCCCTCAGCTTTCTGCAGTTCTAGTTGTTACTTTGCGCATTGCCATTTAATATGGAGTCTGCTCCCAAACCAGATGCGTTTTCGTTCGCTTTATCTGCTCTTGTAGGGTTGTGGAGTCTCAGAGGAGCCCATAATCAAATGGAAGTATCTTCTGTCTTAATATTTGTAGACCATAATAAGAATAAAAATCAAAACCATAACTCATGTTGAGCTGGGGCTTTGACTTTAATCCTTTTGACTTTTATCTCAAGTCTTTACTCTGTTACTATAAATACAGTTTAAACCATTGTGAAAAGATCTTCATGCTTCTTTGTAAAAAATGGGGATTTGACAGGACTTTGTTTTACTGCACTAAGGGGTTTCTTTGTTACTGACTTAACACAGAACATACTGTTATTTATATATTTATTCTAGGTTAATTCTTTTTTTGACATGCAAAAATGTTGTTGCTTTGAGGAGTGCTTTTTGATAGTTTCAACACTTTGTTCTACAGGGAAGGCTGCTTTTAAGATAATGACTTAAGGTATTAATTTGTTCCCTTGTTTCCTTTCATTGGTTTCATTCCTCATAATCTTTGTTAAGTCTCAGTGGCACCTGAAAATAAATCTTAACAGTTTCCATAGCTTTGTGCTTGGCAATATGACTGATTTATTTACTCAGAGTTTAGATGGAGATAGTGAATTATCAATTTGTTGAATTTTTTTTTTTAGTAGTTCAAGGTGACCTTTCAGGGATATTTTTTTTAAAATAGCAAATTTATCTCATTGTTGGAAGCAAGCAGGCATATATATCCCTTTATGCTACAGCAGGGTTACTGAGGTTTTAAGTAAACTGAAGTTTGATAAATCATAATATATTAAAAAGTAAGTAGGGATTATTAATTAAAGCAGATCTGTGTGAATCCTGCACCGTGAAGATTCTTTTGCATTATGGATTACATTCTAAATCAACTGCTAGGGCCTCGGTGAAATAAAGCTCCGTGGTACTGTAGTCACTAGAATAGAAAACAGTTCATCATTGTTAGTGTACTGGTTGCTGTGCCTTTTGTCTTTGTATTTTAGAACTACATGTAATTTCTCAAGAATGATAAACACAGAAATGGAGGAATGTGTCGAGGCTGCATTTGGCACGTTCCCATTGTGTCAGCTGGGCTTACATTTAGCTTACACTTAGGCCTCTTTAACAGTGAAGACAATTTTGACTGGTGATTTGAGGTCACCCTAAAGGTGCACATGAGCACAGCTGTGAAAATGCTCATTGGCTCGTGAGCCCGGTTAATCTATTTCTGCAAATGGAGTTTTGTTTTCAATTACTAAAATTTCACTTGGTTTGATTCAGCTGTTTTCTCTGGTTCACACTTAGCATCATCACTTTCTGTCTATGTCTCATCATCTCTTCCTTCAAATATAGAGCTCAATTTCCATTTTGTGATCTGAAAGACAGGAAAGAATTTGTATGGCCATTTAGAAAGAAAATGAGTTTCAAGTTTGGGATAAATATTTAAAATTGTGACCTATCGTGAACTTAGACCTATTGTTTGAAAGTAACTTTTAAGAACTGATGCTCTCTAAAGTCACTTTCTTCTTTGTGAAATATTTTCATAACAGATAATTCCTTTGCTGTCAGAAATGGGCACTTTTCTTGTTGTATCTTGACCTCTAGACTTGTAAAGTTATACCTGTAAATAAATTTGATGCAGAAAAGATAACAGTAAAGGAATGAAAGCCACCACGATATTTTTAAATGTGAAACTTTATTGAAATGTATTGGGAATGTGAAGTGCCCTCCCTAAACATTTTGTACAGTCCCATGTGTTTGGTTCATAAGCCAGGGAAGATCCAAAGGTGCCTATTTGACGAGTAGAAAGTTCAGTAAAAGAGTGAGAACAAGTGGAAGACAACTGGGCAGGCACCGTCTGTAGGTGACACGTGAATGATCAAGCAGGTGCTGGTTTACAAATTTACAGAAAGGAGAAGTTCTGTGATGTGTGGAGATTGTGGAGTACTTAATGGATCAAATGAATCGGGGTTTGCCATTGAAATAAGATTAAGTTTAAACTGGTGATGAGAAGTGAACATACTAAGAGAGAATTGCCTGGGTACAGGTACAGTGTCAGGCAAGAGGTTATCTTTAAGAGGCAGTGAAGGGTCAAGTCTACAAATGTCAGGAGACCAGGAGTAGACAATTGGATACAACTGAAAATTGTTTATAGTCAGATTAGAAGGCAGCTGAATAATAGTATGGAGTTGGTGGAGTAAGTGGTTGTAGTAGAAAAACTAAAAATACTCCACTTTCCCACTCGCATAAAATAAAATGCACATCCCCTATGTGTTTGGACACTAAGAGGGGGTATACCAGTTGTCCAAAATAACTCTGACTGCCCCCTTCAGTTGACACTAAAGAGTGGAAATAAAATTAAGTAATACAACGTTAGTCTGTCCTATATCTTTTACCAAAGTAAAAATCCATAAATATTATACATTTGTAGAAGATATGTACAAAATGTCTCATTTGTTCCCTCAAATACTCTCTTGGAATTGGTAGGTAGCTGGGATTATCACAGTAACTGTCTACAAAGTGCTTTAAGGACACGTCCTCATCACCAAGTCCCTGAGGAGCAGGCCAGGCAGTTTCAGGCAGCTTCTTCTCTCTTCTCTCCTCTCTCCTTCCTTCCCTCTCCTCTTTCCTTTTTTCTTTTATCTCTCCTCTGGTCATTCCCTGCCTCCTCTCTCTCCCCCTTTCCTTCTTCCTCTTCCTCTTCCCTTCCCTCCCTCCTTCTCTCTCCCTTTATTACTTATTTATTTATTTATATATTTAATAATATGGACCTTTCAACTAATGGAAATTTAATTGATTAGTTGCTTCTGGGTCCAACCTTAGTCAGACTTCTCCCCAGCCTCTTAGGATGCCTGCATTTTATTTTCTCCCCTCCACACTCCCTCCTCTCTCTTTTCCAGCCTTTCCCTTTGCTCGCTGAAATTCTTCCTGAAGTTATGCCATTCTCCCTTGCATTTCCACCCTTCCAAAGCCTGTGCTCTAAGCTCTAAGCTCCATCTCCTTCTGTCCGGCCTGGAGGAGGGCGTCTGTGTGCAACCACTTCCAGCTATCTGCCAGCACTGAGTGCCCTGATTGTTTCCCCTTTGTCCCTGCACAGTTGGTAGCTGTGGAATTCTAGCCCTGATTGCAACTTTCCCTGAAGAGCCCTTGGGGAACAAATAGAAACATTATATGATTAGCCACATTGTTTTCATTATTAAACAAATCTACATAAAAGGGTGGCAATTAACAGCTTTATCGGCCTGAACTTAGACACCTTCCTCTCCTCTTCCCTCAGTATTTCCACTTGAAGGGGTAACAATGAACTGTTGCTGGTTTTAATGTCAGCAACTGACAACACTAAATTGGGAATAGGCACTTCTCCAGGGTGATTGACGTATAGTCCTCTGGCACATTCTTATGTCAGTTTAAGGCAAATTCATGCCCTGGGGTTAGAGCCAAAGGGCTTGTCAGAACGCTGACTTTAATAGCTGAAATATATAACTTAAATGACATCCAGGACCTCAGCCCTGGTGGAACTTTTAGAACCTGAAGAATTCTCCAAGGCAGTGTAATTTATACTTTGTGGACAAGTTTAATCGTTTGCAGATTTTTCTAAATAATACACATATAAACTTAATTTGTGATATAATTATTTATCATGAGTTTCTTTTGCATGACTTTAGCATAAAATAATTTGGGGAAGTTAATTATGCTGTTCAGAAAATTCTACAGTTAGTTTTTGGCAAGTGGTTCATATTTCTTTAGGCAACACTATTCTGCAGCATTTAATTTTTGAATTAATCTGATGATGAGAAATAAATTGTAGTTATCCGTGACTTAGAAAAAAGAATGAAAAAGACCTTGTTCACCTTTGTCAGAAGACAGATGGGACTTTTTCATTAACTAAATATACATCAGAATATATTTTAATGATTTCAAAGGACAGAAATTGGAGTCCCAATCCTTAGGGTTGGTTCTGAGCTCAGTCACAGGGAACAATAATTTAATAAAGCTATTGTTTGTGTACCTTATTAATGTCAAAATTAAATGACTGCAAATATAATTTGTACACAAATAAAAACTCTTTCAGCACAGCCAGAGAAGAACATCCCTGCCAATTACAACTTACAGTCTGGAACTTTTGATGATCCTCTGTCTCCCTCAATACCACCCCACCAAACACAGATGAAAAATTTATAAGAAAATTGCCACTCATTCTTTGTGTCCATTCCCTTTTCTCAACTGATCCCTTAATGCTGACAACAGTAAGCGTTCTACCTGTCTCTCCTTTTGTTGTCCTTGCCCCCTAATGGCCTCACCACCCCAGTGGTAGTTCCCCCAGGTCAAGGATGCCTGCCCTGATATTTTTCTTGAACTTCAGATTTATATTTATTTCTATTGTTTATATTTAAGTGCTGTGGATAGTTCAGTTGAAACTTACACAGTGCACGTAAACATTTATTGAACCCTTGCCACACATGTGCTGTACATTGGGCACACAAAGAGAAAGATAGCATTTCTATTTGGCATGAACTCAACTGTGGGTACCTAAACACAGAGTCTTCAGAGAGTGGTTAGTTCTCTGTCTTAAACTGAGCTCACCTTTAGCTTTTCTTCTCATTCATCATATATTAGCTAGTTCCTACCTACCGAAACAATTATATCTGTAATCTCTTTTCCAAATCGTAACTTATTAAAGGTGTATGTGTCTTTCTAGGACACATTTTATGCAGCCTTTCTCCTGCTCAGGAACTTTTGGAATTACCAGTGAAAGAGCAGCAACCATAATGCTGTGATGTCATGATTGGCAAATTCGGTGCTTAACTTCTTGTACTGTATCTCCTTTTCTTAAATTGCCTCCTTTAACAGATTTTTAAAATTTATTTTTTTAGTGTGTTTGAAAGCTTTTGGGCCTGAACCCTTACTTTTTGTAAGTCTTAATTTGGAGCTTCAGACTACCATGATTTTTATAAGAATTCAAAACTTGTACATAATTATATCATCTCTTTATATTATTTATAACCTCTCTTGAAGTTATTCCTACCTTTATAAATTGAGTCAAAAGTGAAAAAAAGTAGATTTTTTTGGAAAATTAGTCCCCAAAAATGTAGATTAAGATTCAAAAAGTGAATTACCTACAAAACTTAATGTATTTTTCATTTTAAAAAGTAGATAAACCTTAAGGAAAAAAGTCAAAATCCCAAGTTTTCACCTTTGAATGATAATTTAGCTGGTTATAAAAGTTAGGTTCGGGCCAGGGATTTAGCTCAATGGTTCCTGCGTCTGTCATGCAAGCGCAAGGACCCGGGTTCGATCCCCGGTAACCACATACCTATACTGGGTGTGGAGACTCAGGCCCAGCAGCAACCAGTACCACAGACCACAGTGTCGGGTGTGGTGGCTCACGCCTGTAATCCCAGCACTCGGGAGGCAGAGGCAGGAGGATTGCTGATGTGATTTAAGTCTGAGCTCAGGGCCAGCCTGAACCACAAAGTGAGAACCTGTCTCAAAAAACCTTAAAAAAAAAAAAAAGTTAGGTTCAACCATCCTCAGTAGGTGAGATGTATTGTTTCATTATGTTCATGTAGCAATGAATGGGACAGCTGCTCTGCTGTGAGTTTGGGACTCTTTAGGAAGGAATGTAATCTTAATATCTAACAGTTGTTACATATTCATCTCATCCATGAAGTTGTGCAGTTTTAGTATCCTTATATTCACCAGTGGTTCATTTTCATTCTACTTTATGTTTAGAGTATGTTTGTCACCATTTTATCATTTAAAATGCAGATAATGTTTTTCTCAGAGCTTACTTATTTCATTGTGATTTTACCAGATCATGAGTTCTATAAGGTTCTTTAAGAGTCCTCTACCATGTAATAAATCCAGCATCTTTAGGTTTTGGATTAGAAATTCTATAAGAATAATGGAGAAAGGATTCCTTTAATTCTGAACCAGATACAGTGATATACATGTTGATTTTATCAAATAGGATTATATGATACAGACCACAAAAAGCTGTTTTGAAAAACAAAGGCAAATAAGCAGGGTATTTTTACAGAGTGACAAAGGCTATAATGTAGTTCATATTACCATCAAGTATGATCTGGAGAATCAATCTTGAAAAATAGTCAAGAAACCATATAGTGTAGAGCCAAAAAACCACAGAAGGTTATACTGTAGTAGTTGGTGTGTTACTGTGAGCACTATTCTCTCTAGCTGCTCATTGATTGCTACCACTGGGACTCTTTGTGCTGTGTGCTTATGGTAGCAGATCAAGAGTAGCCTAATAGTCTGTAATTCAAATTCCCAGGTAGACGCCTCTAACTGGCAGACCCCAAACCAGCCCCAATTCTATTCCTTAGCTGCTAGGGAGTAATGAGAAGTTGTTTTTTACCCTTCCACCCCTCCTTGTAGCCCCTGTAGTATAGACATTTCTATTTGCATTTTCATGGCAATGTGAAGTCCATGAGATTAAAGGTGATAGCGTGGTCTCATTCAAAGCACCTATTTTAGCAGCTCTACTCCTCTTTCTTTCATCTGTCAGCAAAAACCATCCTCAGCTTTGCAGTTGTTCTAACTGCAAACCATCTTGTCATTAATTCCACCTTGTAGTTTTGCCTTTTCTCTAGGTAATCACTGCATTTGATCAGTTCTATTTCCCTTTCTTCAACACTTCAAATTCTTATCTTTCACTCCTACATTTACATCCATTTCTATTTGATTTTCCTTGATTCAGGGACTATATGGATCAGACAGTTTAGATTAATTATATACCTAAAAGTGGTAGATTTGTATTTGAATACAAATTCTGCTGCTTGCTGTGTGTTTGACCTTGGGCAAGTTATTTCACATTCTCTCAATTTTAGTTACCCTGTTAAAGAATAGTAATATGTACCTTAAAGTGTGTATGGAACATTTAAGTAAGGTAAACTGCATAAATGTATTTAGTATACAGTGTCCTACATTACCAGATGCCAGTTATTATTCTCTGGCAGTCTGTACCAGTGAAGTTGCTGAAATCAGTGTATTCTTTGTTAAACTGACTCTAGATTGGTCTCTGCTAAGTATCATTCTAAGCATCTGTATTCACTTACTTAAAAGTAAAAGTGGTTCATAGTAATTCCTGAGTCTAACTTAGTCTCTGTTGTAAACAAATGGCATTGTTTTAAAGGAGCAATTGAGCAAGTTAGGGCAAAATGAAAGAGAAGAACAAGGCATAGGAAGACAAGTTAGGGATAGCAACATCAGGAAGTCTTGCAATCCTTACACGTGAAGGGTCCAGAAGAATGGAGTGTTGGCTGCCCTAAGGTTGGCTGGTACTGTAGGAAGGGGTGCCTGACAAGAACCATAGCCTCAGCCCATGGGACATAGTCTTCTTTCCTGCCAGAGGCACCATGAGCATTGATTTTCTGATTCTTTGTGCTTACATTCTCTGATCTCCAGTCGGTGCCCTGCCTAGGGACCAAATTACCCAGAAAATGGAGTGCAGAGCTCCACTGAGTAGACCTGTCACCTAACTGGATACAGAACTATAGGGTGAAGGGTGAACGATGAGTCTGAAGGTGTTTACGGAAACTGTCTGACGTACCACTGTATATATCTTTTAATAGGTCCCCGTTATTTCAAGAGGCTAGTTCCCTCAGGTTTTAAAACCTTCTACATCCTTTTCTGGTTTCATTGTTTATCTTCCTGCTACGACATTCCAAACTCCAGACCTTATAAAATGCTGTTGGATCTTCAAATTTATCATGCTTGATAGTTTGCCTTGACTTTGTACATATTCATTTTCTTTGTAAAATCTTCTCCTGCCAATCTTCCTCTTCTTTTATCTGGTACATTTTTAGGAATTCTCAAGTTTCAAGTTCCTTTGAGAAGCTTCTTTAGGCATCCAGAGCACTTTGGAGTTGTCACAGTAAATTATCATTTTCTGTTTGCTTTCTTGTTTCTGTTTTTCTTGAGTGATGCTATACTATGTAAGTTGGTTTTGATTGTATTTAAGTGAATAAGCCAAATATTTTTGAAATAAGATGATAGGGCCAAGTTTTTAAGTTTTGACAGAAATTTTCTGTGCAAATGGAGAAAGACTTCGCCATACAACTTTTGTCTTCTTGATTTGTTTCTAAATGTCAGTGTTACTGTACAATGTAAAAAGAAAATTTTCTAAGAATCAGATAATTTATGAATTTTGAAAATATATGTCAGTAGTGGGGTAATAATTTCGATAGTCATCATAACTAATAGCCTAAGAAATACTCACTTCCTGTCATTAAAATATTAGGTGCTGTGTGAACAAGATAAATTCTAGGTTTTGACCTTTGCATAATTAGCTTAAGGACGATAATCTTGGTGCCCAAATGAGATTCTCCTCTATAAATTTAAAATTGTGAGATGTAGTAGAAATCTTAACCATTTAAAAGTACTTTTTATGTGGTTGATTTTGATAAGGTACAGTGATAGTCTATAAAAGCTTACTATCCCTTTCAGATCAAAAGAATTATCTAGTATATTAGTTACAAAACAGATTGGAAATATTTGTGAAGTAAATAATTATTTTTGTACATGTAAGTGAAATATTCAAAAACTGAACATTGCAGTCTCCCTTTGAAAACACAGAGCTCTTAACAGAATGGTGAAATGTTATTAGTCTAGAAATTGTGATAAAGTATTATCCCCAAAGAACAGTGCTGTCATTTGGAACTAGAGCATTCCCTGGATGTCTAGGTGCTGAAGGTCGGCTCCTTGGTGTTGGTGGTAAAACCTTGAAGAAAAGGGCCCTAGATGGAGGCCTTAGGTCATTGCCTTCCTGTCCTCAAAGAAACTATGGGATGCTGTGCTGGTCTCATTATCTGTTTCTTTTGTTCGTGACTATGAGGTTGATGGTTCCTCCATCATGTACTCCCAAATGTGATGCCCTGCCTTATCATGGACCAGAAAGCAGTGGACACCGGCAAACCATACAAGGAAATCTCTAAAACTGCAAGCCAGAGTGATTTTCTTTCTTATCATTTGTTGATTATTTCAGGCATTTGTTAGAGTAATGGAAATTAACACATCATTCATGCCTTTTTTAATAGTGATAGCTAAAAAAACACAATTTGAGAAGGAGTACTTACATGCTTGACACTGGATGAAACTTGTTGTATGCATTGTGGTGATTAATCCTATGAGCTAAGTTAGGGTCCATTTTTATAATATCTACTTTTTCAAATGAAAAATTTAAAATTTAGAGGGACTATTAGGTGAATTTTTTCAGAATTGCAAATGTAAAAAAATCAATTCAAAGAATTTTAAAGAGAAAGTCTCATAGAGCAGAGAAATCCAAGAATAGGCTTTAATTTTAAGAAGGTATAGAGATGAGAGAATGTCAGCAGGGCACTTGTTTTTATTTCTAGCCCCCCCCCCCTTTTTTTGATACAGGGTCTCACTTTGTAGTTCAAGCTGGCCCTGAACTTTCTGTGTACCCTAGGTCAGCCTCTAACTTACAGTCATCCTCCTGCCTCTGCCCTCTGAGTGCTGGGGTTACAGATGTGAGCCATCAAGCGCCAGCACTGTGGTATGTGGTTACCAGGGATTGAACTTGAGACCTTGTGCTTGCCAGGCAAACACCAGAACCACTGAGCTAAATTCCTGGCCTTTTTTTCTTTTTTCCTTCTGACTTCAAACTGCGGCAAGGTTCTAGCCAAATGTCAAAGAAGATAAGATGGTCAAGGTATTAACAGATCTGCGTTCTTCAAGCTTAGCTGCACTAGCGTAAAGAAAATCAATCTCTATCTAGCTTTTTCTCTCCCTTTCTTCTCTTTTCCCTCTCAGTCTCTGCCATTTTTGAAATGCCAACCCTGGGAAAGTCTTCCCTTTGTCCTTGCCTGGTCAGTTGATGCCTACATCAATGCCTACATCAACAACAATGGCTAGGATCAGGTAATATCATTGATTGCCACATGAGGAGCACATAGAACAGAAGAAAACTATGTAAAAACACCAATAAAAGGCAGATGGAAAATGTGCTTGGAAAACACATTATAAATGTCAGTGCCTTCGCTACGCACAGGGTGAGATAAATTGCTCACGTAGTAAGTGAGAGAGGAATGATTAGAACTTACATCTATCTACTTGACTTCATTGCTTGTATAGGTACTTTCTCACTTGATATTGCTGGTGTTATTTTGTGATGTTTATTTTACTCTAAAAAACATTAAAGCCAAGGCATCCATTGAAAACTTCCTAAATATTTCTTTGCTTTGCTTCCCTTGAAGCCTACTTTCTTGATTTAGAAGCTAGAAGTTGCTAGAGGCGGTTTCTGTTCTAGTTTCCCCCACAGACTAGTTTCTTTGGAGATCTATAAGAATGTTCTCTGTATTATATTTCTATAACACTGAATAAAGAATTGTCTTTGTATAATATTTGTAACACATTCAGGATCTGATCTATTTAGGTCTGGATATACTAAAATAGATATTTCTGCATGATGTTTCCAGGTAGTTTGGGGATGCGAGTAAGTAAGTTTATTCTGTTGAAATGCCACGTTCTTCCTGGAGTTCATCATTACCCTTAGAGGTTACTTGAGCCAAAGTGAACCAGCCTTTCTTCTCACTGAGGTGAATCAGCACTCCTTCCTGTGAGCACTGACATAAGATCAGGTGAATCAGACAGAGAAAGAGTCCTTACTTCTGCTGAAGTTTGTGGACACAGAGTTAGTAGTTTGATGTCCTATGACACTTTGCTTCTGTAGAGCCCAAATGAATGGGAGGTGGTACTCCTGACAGTTTCTGTCTCCTCTTTTCCCTCTTTCAAAGTCTTTCACTCAGCTTTGTGGAAATTCAGCCCTACTTTTTCATCTCAGAACAAAGAGGATATTCTGTGGATCTATGTTTACTTATGCTCAGTTCTAGGCAGAGTTTCCTGCTATGTACTAAGAGAGAAACACATTTAGTCCCTATCCAGAGGATCTTTACAAGAAAATGAGCGAAGCAATAAAGATTCTGTTCAACATAAACAGGAGTGCAAAAATGATATCTCCTGTTTTCAACCTTCTTCCAATTTTTATGCGTTTGTTCTGTCACTCTGTGCTAATGCTGTCTCTACCAGCTATGTTTTAGGAACTAAGTGGGGATAGATAGACCATCAGTGGGGAAAAAGAAATCAGTGGGAAGATACAGATATGGTATTTCCTCTTTAATCTTCAGATGACTCTAGTCTTTCATTTTCAGAATTCACTGTTTACTGAGCTCAGTGTCATAGTAAGAAATATATTTGTGAAAAGTAAACACATTTTTTATTTGTTAAAAGCTTTAGTAGAGAATGAAGCTCTTTCTGTTTAGTTAACTCCACGTACTTTATCTTTTTATGAAATGTTCTCTGTTATCCTCTCAAGGCTGAGGACCAGTGGTCAGCAGTTTTAGTACAGAAAGCAACTTTGAGCACATGGATGCTGTTATCCAGAACCATGAATGATGGAGAAACTAGCAAGATTTCAATAAAACTTGATGTTTTTCTGTAATTTTCCATGTGTTTGTTCATACATCTTTACATTGATGAAAGGATGTCCAAAGGAAATAGATAAGTCTTTAAAATATTTCTTTGTTTTTGATACATGGGTGAGGATTTGTTTAAATTGGTATTCAGTTCTTTTCATTTTCCTCCTTAGTGACCTGTGGTGGGCTCTCCTTTTGTCTCTTGAAGTGAAGGATGACTGCACAAGTTGTTTTGTTATCTCTGTTTTGAAACATTTTATGGGCAATGTTTGACTCAGCTGATTTCTTTGCTTGGTGTGTTTACCACGGAAGCTAGTGGCAAGCTGGAATTTTAGCAAAGTTGATTTTTGGTTAGTTATCTAGATGTGAATGACAAAGTCCTCCTAGATTTAGGGATCAGTGCGTACTGTACCATGTGGCTGCCTGTTTGGGCAGAGACCGTCTTCATGGCAAACCTGGTGTTTTTATTTCAGGCACCTTTCACTTTTGTTTAGGAGATACCAAATATATAATTCTATACTGAAGCAGTAAATTGGGTTGTGTCTTTTTCTTTCTTCTGGATTTAAATTGATTTATAAAATCTTCCTCTGCAGAACTCTGCTTTGGTATTTTGAGTCAGTAAACAATAGAGAATTGTCAGTACTGTGAAAATCTTCTGTATTCCATCTTAGATAATTCCCTTTGTGTTCTTAACTTATAAAATAATTGTTTTTCCTACCATCTGTCTTCCAAGAAAGATTTGCTAACCCGACAGTATAGAATAACTATGGTTATCAGGGTTGAATTCCAAGAAGATTGAAGAGATAGACAAAGGGCATCTGTGTGCTAAATACGTTAAAGTTTCCAGGTTGAAACAAATTATGTTTCATTGAAAGGCTAGGGCCAGAGTGCCTCAGTTGCCCCTAGGAGGAACACGGATGCTGTTGTAGTACTACTTTCTTGTCTTCCTTTTCTTTTTCACCACCCCCACCTTTTGGTTTAGGGGAGTAGTAGTCAGGAAGTACCCTGCATAATGTCTTACCTCCTAGTCGTCTGCCTCACGGGTGCCCATGTATATTTCCATCCCCCGAGTCCCTGATCATCATCCATCTGTGTCCTACTCTTCCCCTTCTCTAGATACAGACTCCCTACTGGACCCCAGCTCTTATATGAGAAAGAAACAACTGGAACAAAACTGGTCTCGAAAGCCTGTAGATTTTCATACTGCAAGGAATATGTTGATCGTATGCATCATAAATCAAACAATGCTGTCCAGCCCTCATCTCACAGTCATCCATGTGCAGTACACCCTCAGCCCTAGACCAGGATGCTGTCTGGAATTTTCCACCAGTTCTTCCCACAAATGGGTGTGGAGTTGTAATTGCACAATCCCTGACATGAGCATTGTCCATTATATATAAAAAAAGAAATTTCTGGCATCATTTATCTGGTGAGGATGTTGGTATTTACAGTAATTTCTTTATGTACAAAATTTTGCCTTTTACACAAGGCATAGCCACTTAATTATGATAATTGTCAGTTAAGCTGCCTCAGAATTGCTAGGGACATGAAACACATTTGTATCTTCTCACTTTTAATTTATCATAGTGTACTTCAGATCTGTTCTATCTTCATATAGTTAGCACCAGAGTACATAGAGATAATCTAGAAGCTTATCATCTTCCACATTCTTTATACTCTATGACATGGATAGTTCTTTTAAAACTGAGTGCAAGGATAATTTGCAGTGCTTTTAACTTTTTCTACAGAAAAATTAAGAGAACTGATTCCATCTGAGCCTAATGTCTCGTTTGTAGTTGAGCAAATAGAAGAGAATCACATGTGTTCTAATTTATCTTCAGGCATAATTTAATAATGCTGAATGGTAACCTCTGGGATCAATTTAGGACTTTATATGGGTGCTAATTTAGAGTTGATTAATAGGTAACTTTTTCTTTGTTTTCCTGTTTTCAAAGAGATAGATATTTTGATTGCATCAAAGTTAATCACTTTTCTTTATTCTAACATTACAGTGTGCTGTTAGAGGATAGAGAGAGCCCATCCTGGTCATAGACAGAAGTCAAATTATAAAATCAAAACTTGAGAGAACTGGGAAGTAGTCGGAGCTATCTGATTTCATAAAGTCTCTTTTGTAGGCAGGGGTAAATTTTAATATTTCTTTACCTCCCTAAAGAGACTGAACTTATATTTCATACCAGTAAATACTGATGGATGAAAACCAGCCCTGCTTGCTGTGTGCCCTGATGAGTGTGGCCTTCATTTGTTCAGCACAAGGCGTAAGAGACAGAACAAGAGGAATACAATGGGAAACTTGTCGGTTATTCAGATAGTACCTCACATCTCATCTAAAAATAATTTCTCCCCAGGGTTTATTCAGTGTAAATCCTGATGTAGATTTTTCATGTATTGTCATTAAATATAGCACAATAGGATGGGAGAACGTGTAGTTGATTTTTAGTACAGACCATTATGGTAGATTTTTATGCATGAATTCAGCTAGCAGTTCGACACAATATCTGGAGAAAGACCTCTAGGTCCTATTTCTAAAATCATAGGACACCTGTTTCATATTTTTAAAATGTTAGTCCTCTTTTCAAAGCCTGGGAATTATAAATTTCTTTAGCTATTACTTATATTTAAGTTCTAGGTCAAGATTTTTTTACAATGAAAATTATTTATAGCTTTTCCTAGTGAGACTAATATTACAAAATTATTTAAGTTTTTAGATAACTATTTACATAGGTCAAAATGTATTTAAGGAGTACAGTCTGCCTTGTCAACGTTTTATTTGCTTAGGATTTATGTTGACGGCGATGAGGAGGTTTTAGTCGTGACTATACTTCTATGTCTTCAAAATGAATCAGGAAAATTAACATCAAATCTAGAAGCATTTATTATTATTATTATTAGTAGTAGAGTAGTAGTAGTAGTAGTATTACTATGTGTGACATCAAACCCAGGCCTTTAAAAATCTCTGGTGAAAGTAAATAACTGTGGGCTTAATAAATAATGCAACACAAATACAATGGTCGAGTAGTGGAAAAATAATTTATTGGAAGACTTATATAACTTTAACCCAGTAGGAGAGACTGACTAGCAGCTCCAAAATAATACCTGTAAAGATGGAAGGAACATATCCAGGTTGCTCTCACTGTTAGTGCTCTCTTCACAAGGCTAGAACTATAGCTTCTAGCAAGTCTCCAGTCCCAGCCCATAGCGACATTGCTAGGAAGCAATGGAGCTTATTTGTGTTGAGTTTTAGGCTCATATGTCCTGGAGAAAATAAATAATTAGCCCTCCTTGTGTACCTAACCCCAGCCCACCCTTCATCCCATTCTTAATAGCCAGCTCTTGGCCCCTCACTCTCTGTGGAAGTATGACAACATCCATTCAAACTCAAATACAAAAGGACATGCTTCAGAAGAGAATTGGTAGTTGTTCGCACAAACCATTAAATTGAGTCCATCCATCCATAATTATTTGTATTGAATCATCTTTTAGTTATTTATTTATTAGCCAAGTTTATATTAATGCCTACGATTTGCTGGGCACTGGAGTTACAGTAGCGGACACACAATCACCTACTATTATAATCACATATAGTGCCACTGTAGTACCATTGCTGGAAGTATGTAGGCAGAGGACATTTCTGTGTAGACTAGATGGGCACTTTGATTAAAGATAGAAGAAGAAATATAGTATAGTTTCTTTCTTTTTATTTTAAATTTATTTCTAAGCAAATCTTGTGCTTTCTACTTTTCCCTTTTGCAGCTGTAATAAGCTGGAGAACAAGAGTCCTCAGACAGCAGTAGCATATTTTATTGTTTTTCATTTAAGTGTATCAGCTTGGCAAATATTTGTTAAATCAATGAATTATTGAGGAAGTAATACTTTGTCCAACGACAGGCAGGATAAAAGGGTTACTGTTAACTGTGACAAAAGAAGCATCATTGTCTTTGACATTCTTCAACATTTGAGTGAGTAAAATCAAATAATTCCATATAACAAAAGTCATTTTATACAATTACGAGAGATATATTTTACAACTAATTCCTGATGGCAGATACATGTGGCTTCCATGTCACTCCAGACTAGTTTGTGAGAATAACATTAAGGAAACTTCTGACTTGGATTGAATGATGGCTAATACTCTCTTTGGAGAATATTCAGTCTGCCTGTATTTCATTTTCTCTGCTGTGCTTTATGATATAAATTATATAACTGTTTCTGTTCTCATTTGAGTATTCATCTTTGGTTCTTAAATTAGTTATTAACCATTATATAATTTATATAATACATGCATAATTAATATGATTTATATAATATGCCGAGATTGTGTAAGTACATAATTTAAAGATTATGCAAGTTATTTGTGTTTTTAAATATGAAAGCATAATAGAGTATGGCAGTTTTTTCCTTTAGCTTCCACTTTACAAGGAAATAGTTTTTAACTCTGAATATTTTAAAAATATGTGCATGTGGGGGGTGGTTTGCGGGTGGGTACATATGAATACTAAGTACACTGAATGCATGCTTACCCTATAAATGATTTTGTAACTTTCTTATTTTTACTCAACACTTTTTCTGGACATCCTTCTATTCAGTACACATTTTCTTATTCATTATTCTATTTCTTATAATGAATATGCATTATTTCATGGTATATATGTGCCTTCATTTATTTATTTACTCAATTGTATATTTTTTGTTATTTTATATGTTTCTTGGAAGGTGCAGAATGGGTTGTGGATTTCTATAAGAAAAGTACTTTAAATCTACCTTTTACATTTTAGAGTAAATACTATTGAATTAGTATTACAGACTCCAAATAAGTCTGTATTATTTAATTCAGGCAAGTACATTGTGATGGCAGAACACATAGACTGGGAGGGCCTGAGTCTGAATTTCAGCTCCTCTTCTTATTTGAGAATACACTGCTATAAATGAATCAATGTGTCTCTGTTCTTTTGTCTGCCAAAAAATGTAATAAAAACCTACTTGATGGGTGATTGCAGAATCAAATGTGTTAATGTAAGTCAAGTTCTTAGAAAGATGCCTAGTCTATTTCCATCACAAAGTACTTTCTCACATTATGTAATTATTAGTTGCTGTTTGTAACACTAGAGCATTGTAAGGATTCCCAAGGAATCGAGTGATTTCTGCTTTGTAATAGAGTATTGCAGAGGGTGCTGGTTTTGACCAGGCATATTTCAATGCATTTTCATAAGGATCGGGACTTGATTCTATATGTGGGCAAAAATATACATTAATTTTTATAATATAATATTGCCTTCTGAAATATCTAGTTTTACGTATATACTTATCTATAGTTTGTAATAAAATATAAATAAACTCCAAGCTGTTGTTAGATTATGCAATCTCCATTTAATCATGCTAGCTCTTGGGAAGATTTTTCTATTCGCATATTTAACCTAATATCCTCCAGTGCTACATTTAGGTTTATATGGGAGGATTCACAGCAGAACTTAGGTATAGTCTGTGTTTGACTTTAGAAAACCCTCATTAAGGATACTGTTAGCACCAAGAACTTTGTAAACTTCAACTAAAACTAGAAATTCTATTCCACTCAGCTATTTCACTTCTAGGTATTGTCCCCAAAGAGTAAAAGATGTCATATTATAGGTGATACACAAATACTCATGTTTATAGCAACATAATAGCTAATTCCTGGAAGTAGCATATATGTCCATCAACTGATGAATGGAGAAAGAAAATGTGGTGTTTATATACAGTAAAGCACTACTCCACCAGAAAGATGGATGCACTTGAGTCACTTGTAGGAAAATGGATGGATGTACTTCAAGACTACAATGTTAAGTGAAATAAATCAAACATATAGGCTTAAATGTTGCATGGTTTTCTTATATTAGAAAACCAAAATGTCAATAGAGCAAAATAAAGATAGATAATAGGAAATAGAAAGATGGATCTTTTACAAAAGTGAAGGGGACCAAGAGATAGAGGGAGAATGCAGGGGGGAAAGGAGGGTTGAACAAAGGAAGTCAAGTAGGTTCTGTACATGTTTTAATTCCCCACAAAGAGTGAAAGCATTGTGCAAGCAAACATGTACTAAAAGAAAAATAGGAAAACCTTTATCTGTTTGGACAGACCTGTTTGTGTCACTCAGCTAATGTGAGTTAACTAACTCAGCTTTCTGCTGCTGTGAAATGAGGTCATTGTTCTAGATCAGTCATGGCAGCTTTCTCATTAGACATGATTTTTCATTGTTGAAGCATTTCATTGTATTTTTTTAAAATTAGGGGAAGTTTCTTCTGAGGAAGTATGATAAGGAAAGTAAAACAAGTTATATGAGCTGTGAAAGGGGTAAGAAATGACAAAGTATGAGCTGATTGACAGGACACTGGAAGAAGTTTACAGATAGGAGGAGGATTATTGTGCTGATCTCCATCAGAATAATCGCAGACACTGACCCATATGTCCTGGGTTTAGGTCTCTTTTTCTCTTTTATTGAGTTTATTGGTAATTTTAGGTATCTGTCATGCTTACATTCCACATTGAGCAATTGTACCTGTACATGACACGCCTTGATACTCATTTTCTCATTCCCCTCCCCTCCCTACAACCTCCCATGCCCTATTTATAGCTTTGTTTAATTTTTTTTTGTTTTTACTACTGAATTTTTCTTTCCCTTCTTTCTTTTCCTCTATCCTTCTTTTCCCTTTTCACTTTGAACTTTTTCTTTCTATTTAACAATACCTGTCATACACTCTTGACCTCATTTATACCTTCAGTTTCTCTTATTAGAGAAATGACATGGTTTTTACATATCTGTGTTCTATTTATTTCAGTTATGAGTATGTCTCTTAGGTACATGCATTTGTTGTATCCCTTTGTGGATATACATCTTTAACCTTCCTTAAATAAACTTCTTGCTCAAGTTAGTTCGTCAGGCATTTTTAAAATGAAAATTATGGTAGGCTCTATGTGGTCCAGTCATTTTGAAGATTAAATGAGCCCATGTTCATGGGAGCATAAGGACTGATGCAGAATAACTGCTGTGTTAGTATTTGTTATTACTTTTTAAAGGGTGAGCAAACTTTTTGAAATCCTAGAAGACTGAGCTTTATCTCCAATCTTAGTAAACTTCTAGGGTATATTATTTAAGAGATGATTATGAACATTCAGAAATGGAAATAAGTACTTCTGGAAAACATTATGGATTCTTGCAGTTAACTCATGTCAAACTAAATTAATTTATTTTTGATAGGATTAGTGGGCTTATACAACAGGAAGATGTGCTTATTAAACATAGATGTCAGCTAGTGCTTTGACATGAGTTTATTGTGAAATGCTTTTGGAAGTGATGGACAGTTATGAGCAGAGTGATAGTATAATCAAATGAATTTGTAGCAGATTGAAGATCTATAGGCAAAGAATATTGATTGAGTAATCAGCATCAGTCTAAAAGAAGATCCCAGAGACAGCCACAAGGGTTTATTTTCCTTTGCCCTGTTCAGCTGTGTCATGAATCCTTAGAAGTGCACATCAACAGTGTGCTTGTCAAATGTGAGGATAACACAGAAAAAAAGAAGCAGTTGAGAAACAGAGTAGTCATTTCAAAAGAATGGAATAAGCTTGAAAAACTATCTCAGAGATAAAAAGATAAAACTTACCTGACAGTAGTGTCGTTTTCTTGTAGACATTCTCTTTTTCTTCTGGAGTTGATAGAAAACTAGGGAAGGAGATTTCTGGAATGAGTTTAGCTGTTAAGCTTGAATAATCAAATATTTGTGATCAATAAGATTTTAGAGGTTGTTCAGATAGATTCAAACATAGACAGTGCGTTAAACAAAGACATATTTATGTTTGGCAAGTTTGGAAAATACACCACTAGACTGCAGAGCGATTTCTGGGGAAAATGTTGAAAGTGCTAGAAGTTTTCATTGACCAACATTGTGAAGCAGTTGTGAAGTAGAGCAAGTGTCATGGTAGTACAGATGCATCAGCACACTTCCATGAGACAGGATTCATAGGTATTTTTGTTGTTTATTTGTTTGTTTTTTTGATGAATCCACAAGTAAAATATTTATTGATGGTATTTAATTCATCTTAATGAGTATAATTCTTAAAGACATGCATTGTTTTAAAAATGACATTGGAAAACTGAAGAATTGTCAAAGAGTGCTTGGGTTGATCATTTTGCAAACTATTTTAATTGAAGACTGACGAAAGAAACTAAAGTTCTATTAGTGTGGACACAAAAGACATTAAGATGTGGCCTCCCCATAGTGTTAAAATCACATGGCAGCCTATTCTATGAATTAGGTCACAGGCCCCATTTTATAAATTAGCGTAACACAGTTGCTTTTGAGATTTACATTTTAGGACAGTGCTCATAATTTATAATAACATAATTGTTATATTCAAAGACAAAAGTTAATACTATTTGGTAGAAATAAAAGGGAAGCTAAAAAAGTTTTACCTGATGCACCAAAGAAAGAAACTTTAATAACTACTAGGCTCTGAACAGAGGAAAGTGCCTTCAGAATTTTGTAATGGAAGAATTTGTCTCTTATTAAAGAGATGTACTTTTTTAGACAGCGCTCACATATATAATTGTTAAGTAACTGCTATTTTCCATTTACTGAGGTAGGTCACCATGTAGGTTTTCTGTGTCTCTCGCTCGCTGTTGCTTTCTGTGTAGAAAGGATCATCACTCTGCCATGGTCAAGCCACATGTAGTGTGGTTCAGTTAGCTGTGGGATGCATTTGGCAGTGGCCAGGAGAGGAGAGATGAGAACGTGTGTGTCTTAAAATCATATGTAGAGAATCTCAGAGAGGCCACACCTGAATGTCTGTCAGGGTCTCAGTAGCTCCTTAGTATAGGTTGACAGTGTCTGTGTTTCTCTGTTAAACACAAAGTGGGCTGTTCTCCCCCTTTTGGGGATCATTTGATCATTGCAGTAAATGCTTTACATTTGTTACCTCCTTTCATTCTCATGTTGTTGTGAATGAGGACATGGAAAAACCAACGCAGGAAGGTAAAATTTCTACCTTACATCACACGGCTAATAGAGATTCTGGCTTCATCTAACTCTGAAGCTCATCACCTTCATTATAATTCTATAAAAATTCTAAATATTGAATGAATCAAAGCATCTTCCAAGTGACCTTAGTTTTTACATATTAAATCCTGTTTCACAGTGCTGGAGTCTGGGGACATAGATGTGAGTGAGGACTGTGGCTCTTGGTCTCATGGGGCTTGCAGTATAGTGGCAAGAATATCATTAAATAGGCTACACTAATTAATGACAGTTTTGACAGATACTGCAAGAAGACATACAGTTTAAACCATTATCAGAGCATTCTATGAAAATGATTGTTCTTAAGTGTAAGATTGCTGGAGTGGAGTTTGTCAGACCCTGTATATAATATCGTCATTGTAGGCATAGGTCTTCGAAAAAGACCTGGGCTACTGAAGAACATCAGTTCATTGTGGTAGAAAGAACAGATTTCAGCATCTGACAAGCTGGCTTCTAGCTGTGTAGTTGAGGAGTGCACTATTTTCTTGGAGTGTGCTGCACTTGTGTAAGGCAGGATTCCTTCTTCGGGCTCTGGTAACGGTTGGTTCTTTGTATCTTGTAAGTCACACATTCATGACAACTACTACAGCATATAATTTTCCCATAAAATGCATTCAAATAGAATAGAGAGTTCTATCCTCTTTAATGCCTTAATTAATAACCATGTATGCTAGGAGTGAACAACTGATTTGGTTTGTGAACCTGGCAGTTGACAAGGTATTATAACATTTTCAATGCTTTTTCTCATCTGAATACTCTAAGTGATTCTAGTTCATGGATCTTCAGAATGATAGGGGCCTTTGAGGCTTTGGAAGAATCATATGATAGGAAAGCTTGCCCATAGGATTCTAGAGGTGAGTAGAGTAATGTCAGGCTACTACAGGAAACTCGGCAATGTCCGAGTCTTATTAAAGTTAAACATTGCTTTATCGACACTTATAGATACAAGTGATATTCATCCGCTTTGTAGCTCCATGGCCTCAGACCAACAAATTCAACTCTGTACATCTCACAGAATGTAATGGAGCACAAGGAGTCGTTGTGAGGATGAAATGAAATACTATGTTATATGAAAACAAATACATGAGGCCTTACACATCTGAGCATTTTAAGAACTGCCAGTATGAATTAAGGAAAGGCAGGTTAATGTGAGGAAAAGGACAGAAGATCTGGTCATATATTCCCATTTAGGATTCTACAAATGTAAATACTGAAATGATTTTTAAATTGTGGAGAAAAACTTTTTTTTTCATTTTTCTCCTTTTTTGCAATCAAAGAGGCTCTCTTGCAAAGTTTTATTTAAGTCACAAAAGGCCAAATTTTTAAACTTCAAGCAAACACTGGTCTATTGTATTTATCTTCGGGACACTGGAAATGAGTGTTCTGTGTGAGGGGCACAAGGAATTCTTAAGGAAGCCTATAGATATCTGAGCCGTGTTCTCAGTTCGGAAGAGGATTGAAAGAGTGAGGCTGAGCCATGGAAGGGTGCTGGCGGGGTGTGGCCAGGGAGGGCCCTAAGGGGCCTGGCACTCCTGTTCCCTGCTGTGTTGCACGGGCTTCTGTCCTTTGGGGCAGGTTTGCTTCTCCCTACTGTGGCATGAGGACGTCTGTAAGGGAATTTGGGGGATGAGACCGTATCGCTTCTGACCTGCGTGAATCTGGTTGTCTGAGACGGGCTTTGATATAGTAAGGTGTGGAAGTGACATCCAATCCTGTCTCTGCCAGTTCTGCACATTCCTCCACTGCCTGTGAAAAATAGCGGGGATATGTATTCATTGTGTCTCCAGCTGTGGAGAGTCCTCCTTTTAGAGAACAGTGTTGAATTTGAATCTTTTCCTGAAAAACAACGCCAGAGAAAAAAAGTAGCTGAGAACTGAAAGGGGTGGAGAGAGGCGAGGTGGCTCCAGAGGGGAGAACAAAGAGGATCACGGGTGTAGCTCGGGCTGGAGAAGAGTCTGCTGTACAGAGAGAGGGCATTTCACATTCAGAGCGAACACTCCGGCACCCTGTCGTGTGCAGAAGAGATGGTGGCATCTGGCCTGGCCATAGTGCCTAGTTACACTCAGTCTAACAATTTTGGGTACAGCCCAGCCTGCAACACAGGCCTGCCATCCCTGAGTGTAGGAGACTGAGGCAGGAGGCGTGAGTTCCAGGCTGCATCGCCAGAGTGTTCTCAGAAAACACTGAGCTACAGTTATCCTTAGTGACAGATGGCTGTGGAAATTTTAGGGGCTTGTTTTTGAGGGATAAATGATAGAATTTTCAAGTCTTTTTGAAATAGAAAGGATCACTTTTTAGCCAAAGTAAACAACACAAGAAAGTAAAATAAAACACACATGTTATAAAGGAGACCCAAATCATCTTATGTATGAAAAGAATGGTACTTTACTTCTGTATAATCAGAACTTCTAAGAATTCAATTAGTTGTTAGTATAGATAATTGTCATAATTCAGTGGCTGTTGAAGGCATTTGTAATAAAATATGGAAAGATTACAGAAAAGTTTAAGTGTAACTGAAAAATATAAAACAATTAAAAGGTTACTTTAGGTTTTAAAATGGATCTTCAGTGGAGTAACATGTGTAAATTCCTTCCAGGTTTAATTAAATGTTGCTCTCAAATCCAATCTCAATTTCATCTGGCAAAATAAAGTGAATAATTAGAAACTTAAGAAGAAATGATGAGAGCAGTGTCTCATTCAGAGAGTGAAGTGTGTTATAAGGTCACAGTACTCATAGCAGTGTAATGTGGATGTAGCAGCGAAATCCATAGAGATGCCTGGATAAGCCCCGGGAACTGTGGTGTACAGGTCATAATTTCCACGATTCCTAGATGTACCTGTAGCCATTCGAGGATGTAGTGTGAAGGTTCTTATGTCTCATCTGCCGCTCCACAACAGCAGTTTTCTGTGTGTTTTTATATTGAGTTCCCATATTTATATATTGGTTTCACAACCTGAAAATGTTTTAGTACATTGTTACCTTTATATTTGTGTTTATATTTATATATGGTAGAGAATGCCTCACTAACCATGTGTCGCTGTGGCTTATGGATGGAAAATTGTAGTTTAAATCAATATTTCAGCTTGGTATAAAAATATAAATATAAGATGAACCAAAGTATAAATGTATAAAAACACTTGCGAGAAACATTTGTAGGTATTAGGGTGCTGTCTGGATAAAAGGGATTTCAGTGTATTAAAGTGGGAGCCAGTATATGGGTGGAGTGATGGATGTGTGTGCAAAAGTAGAAAATATATGGCTAATAAAATGTGATCCAGACCAAAGTCATGCAGCACCTCATGCCCAACAGCTTGCTGGGGCTGTGACGATTACCCAGTTTACCCTTGGGGCCTGAGAGCTAAGGCTCATTGCACTGTGTGTTTCCCCGCTCTGATGTGTGGAGTGTGACTGCCTGAGTCTGGTTCACATCTCTGCCTTGCGTCACATCATTGTAATGTTATCAGTGTTTTGTTCAGTGATGGTGATTTCCCTCTCTCCTTTGTTCTGCTGATGTGTATATTGCTAGAGCTCAGCAGAGTGCACTCATACCCAGGAACCACTCCTTCTCTGTCTCCTTTCTCTGTCTTGCAGGAACTGAGGGTGGCTTCTGGTGCTCTGTGTGGCTTCATCATTTCCTTCCTGCCTCTCTTCCACTTCCTGATGTAATTCTTGGCACTTTTACTTCCTTTGTAGAGTAGGATGTGATGTCATAGAGAAGGGGACAGGGCTATCCAAATTCTCTCAATTGCTGGGAGGAGCTGCCCAGGTGTGCTGAGGGGCCTGTACTCAGGAAGAGAAACAGGGAATCCTCCACAGTGAGTAACCCCACATTTGAGTGCACCCAAATTTCTGTTAAAAAATTGCCCAGTTTACTGGCGTTTCCTCTTTGGTCCTTTCTAGATTTAACCAGTTTGCTTTTAGACATTCCCAGTTCAGCTCAATTTTCCTCCCTTCTTTCCCATCTCTTGTCTGTCCCCTCTTCGGTCAACCCTGTGCTTCTCCCTTCCTGTCCCCATCCTCATCCTGGCTTACCTCCGTGTCTGTTTGTGTCTGTAGGCCTTCTGCCCATATCTTTTATCAGAGACCATTGGTGTTCCCAGCATCGCCTCTCACTTGGGGTGACACCCACCATATATGTAGACCATGTGACCACAACATTTCTTTCCTCTACTTCATAATTATACACTATTCGACTTACAGTTTTTCTCTCTATTTTTTTTAATTCTGTCAGCTATTTTTATTTTCATGTCTATTTCTTCCTTTCTATGTGATCAAATCTTTTCCCCCTTTCAGCTCTATTAATACAGTTTCCTTATTGCCTTTTTTACAATATATTTTGCCTTTACTCTTTTTTCCCATACAGCTTTGCCTATGTTTCTTTTATCCCCTTTCCGAGGTTTCAGTTCAGCTCTCCAGTTTAGTCCTCTGTGAGGACCATTTTCCTTCTTCCCTGTGGACATACTTGTTGCCATATATGTTTTCTAGTGTGATTCTGATTTCTGTATTCTCAAGGAACTTACGGACGAGGACTCAGGACTATTTAAGATTGAGAAAATGGGGAAATGGCCCATCAGTAGGAAAGAGGGGAGCAGGGAACAGCCTAATCATGAAGAAGTCAGGCTGCAGGTATCTCCTTGGAGGACTCTGATGGACAGAGCCTTTACTAGTGAGCCTCATTGAAAGTAAGCCAGTGACAGTGGAAGAGATCAACAGATTGGGAAGCCTTTAGGGTATCCCTGTTAATTCTTAATAATTATGATTCCCCTGGTAAATAATCGTTAAGTGAGAGTTCTAGCACCATCCAGTTGAATGGGGCCATGACTTGTGCATGAAGCTCCACTGTAACATTTTTAATGAGGTGTCATTTGAAGGGGCTATGAGGGGAGATGTGTAGACTTGTCTTATACCCAGACAGTGAGTGGTCCCTGAGGTCCATGGGAGTGAGCAGTGTTGGCTCTGCTGTTGATTGCTTCTGCTGCATGGAGTTAAGTCCCTGGATGAATAAAAGAATTTGATTACCAGGACTGATGGTCTGATGCCTGTGGAAACAATCAACTGGGTTTCATTTATTGCCATACCTCCTGTTTAAGAGAACCCGCTTCCCCTAAAATAAACAGAGCTGAGGAGGAGAGAAAGAAAATGTGACTGAGTTCATAAGACTGAGATGGGCTGAATAGAATGTGGAAAGGATTTACTTAAAATCAATTGGAAAAGGCAAAGGAAAGGAAACTGAGCTGAACTGGAAAACCCTCAGCAGCAACTGCCCTTGGCTTCTGTATTCTTCTTTTGACATTTTAGCATTGAAGATGTTATTTTGTTTCTCATATTTAAAAATACCAACGTGGTTGATCCAACTATGAATACTGTGAGGCTGTTTTTGACCAGCATTTTGTTCTTTGCTATTGATAACATCCAAGTTCCATGATTCCAAGGACTGACTACTAAGGAAACATTTTAACAGTCTGAGGATGTGTCTTTGGCTATAAAATATTAGTGATTTTTTTTAAAAAATAAAGGTTATTATATACATATATTGGCTTGTTTTCATTTGGTCTCACATACTTTTTTTTTTTGCTTTGTACCTAACCCTCTGTGACATTTTTTTTTTTTTTTTTTTTTTTTTTTTAAGAATGACCCTATGTATTGCAGAATTTGCTGATTTAGAAGCCCAGAAACATTAATTTTCCCTTTGGACACCTTAGCTGTTTGATGAGAACTTATTCTGACATGAAAACCCCTTCCCCTTTAAAACTTTAAAGCAATGATTGCATGATTGACACAAGTTTTTGTATACTTCCAAAAAATAATCTAGGAATTTTATGTTTATTTTTAGGCACTAGAAAAACACCCCAACTCACCAATGACAGCAAAGCAGATATTGGAAGTCATTCAGAAAGAAGGATTAAAAGAAACAAGGTCTGTATTTATTTAAAAAATGTTTTCATGTTATGATTGATTAATAATTTCCACTAGGTACGAAGCAATAGGTATATCTAGATTTTGATATTGTAATTGATGGTGAATTAAGTAACTAATTACAGGTTCTTTTGTGATTACAAAATACATGGGTGACCTAAGAATTATTTTGAACTACCTGTTAACCTAATAAATTTCATTAGATGGGTTGACAGAGGATGGATTGAACTTTGTGAGTGAGGAGCAGTGCCCTGTGATTTAGCCCCTTGTTAGATTAGACTTGTTTCTGTTTCTTGCAAGAAGATTCTGTGTCGCCGAAATTAAGCAGTGTAGAATCATAGGATACAAAGATGAGCCAGCACCAATAAAATGTAAAGTACCAATAGATGTGGCTGAGAGTTTAGTCTCTTTTAAGTATCCAAGTATCTTTTGTCAGCAGTGAGGCCTCCTCCCTCCTTTAAAAAAAAAAAAAAAAAAGCTTTATTACACGAGGATTCATGTATTATAAAATTCTCCCTTTGAAAACATACAATTGACTGGTTTATTTTATTTTATTTTTATTTATTTATTTTTTTGAGACAGGGTCTCACTTTGTGGTTCAGGCTGGCCCCGAGCTCAGCCTCAAACTCACATCACAGCAATCCTCCTGCCTCTGCCTCCCGAGTCCTGGGATTACAGGTGTGAGCCACCACACCCGGCACTGTGGTATGTGGTACTGGTTGCTGCTGGGGTGAGTCTCCACACCCAGTATGGTATGTGGTTACCTGGGATCAAACCTCGGGTCCTTGCGGTTGCAAGACAGGCACTGGAACCACTGAGCTAAATCCCCGGCCCCATGACTGGTTTATTTTATATTCACTCTGTTGTGCAGTCCTCACCACTGTCCAACTTTAGAACATTTCTGTTGTCTCAGATAAACCCTATCCCTGTTAGCAGGAGCTCCTCATTCCTTACTCTCCTGACTCTGGCAACATTAACCTTCCTGTTTATATGGACTTGCTCTCCTGGATATTATGAGTACATGGAATTCATATAAATGTAGCCTTTTGCTTTTTCATTTAGTGTAATTTTTTTCAAGGTTCATTCACATGGTTTCCTCTATCAGAGGTTTCCTTTTGTTGCCAAACAATATTCTTTTTGTGCTTCTACCACATTTTGCTTAGCCACAGTGGTCCTCTACTTTTATTTTTATATTAGTTTTATAGATTTGGCTTAGCAGGATGTTTAGTGTTATGTAGGAGATGCTACTTGGTGAGGAAAACAAGAGATTAATTTTAAATTAAAAAAGCAATGATAGCACCTACATGTATGTCATGCTGCATCAAGTGCATTTTGTGCGTGGGTTGCGGGCTGCAGTGCTTCGAATTAGCAACATCATGGTTATAGTGATTTTAACTTGGTTAAAATGGATCCTGCTGAGCTGTTTGAAGTTTTGATACTGAGATAGAACTGCTGAAAGAAATAATATTCTCCTGAGGCCAACTTTTTCTTTAAAAAAAAAAAAGTTCCTTCCACCTGTAATTTCTGTAGCCTTACAGTGTGGGTAACAGCATCCTCTAGCTGATTAAAGCTTAAGGTTTGTGAGTTAGATCCAGGTGCATCGCAGCTTAGTGGGATGTGAGGCAGTGGTGCGCAGAACTTCCTCTGTGTGGCGGTCTTCCTTCTGCCTGCTCAGAAGGAGGAAGCAGCCTGAAATGATGTCACCACACTGCCCCACCCCACCCTCCCTCCCTGGTGGCCCAAGCCACAGGTGTGTTGCTAGTGATGTAGTGCTCACAGCCCAGCTAAAGGGAATCCTGTTCGGAGTTGGAGGTCGTTAGTAAACCTAACATGGGAGACTTGAAATTAATTTTATCCGTAGCATCAGTCAGTAACCCTGAAAGTATTTATACCATTTCAAAAGCAATAAAAATATTTGTACCTCAACTGAAAGAAAAACGGGAAGTAGGGCCGGGGAGTTAGCTCAGTGGTTCCGGTGCCTGTCTTGCAAGCTCAAGGACTAGGGTTCAATTCCCCCGTAACTACATAACAATACTGGGTGTGGAGACCCACACCCAGCAGCAACCAGTACCACATACCACAGTGCCGGGCGTGGTGGCTCACGCCTGTAATCCCAGCACTCGGGAGGCAGAGGCAGAAGGATTGTGATGTGAGTTGGAGGCTGAGCTCAGGGCCAGCCTGAACCACAAAGCCTGACCCTGTCTCCAAAAACCTAAAAAAAAAAAAAAGAAAAAAAAACAGGAAGTAAATGTGGAAAGATAGAAATTCCTGTTGAGGGAGACATCTGCTAAGACAGACGTGAGACGAATCCTCTAGATGGAGATGTTTGGGTATCCTGGCCTAGGACAGCCTTCTGAAACTGGGGAGTGGTTGTCTTGCTATTGCTTGGATGTGCCCTCAGGTGTAAAATTTCAGTTCCAGCTCCCAGTAGCACTTTAAACGGTAAAAGTACCAATAGGTAGTTCTTCAGTTGAACAGAAAAGGAATGAAGCTGGAGAGGAGAGTCCCATTCTTTTTAAGTTCTCTTTGGTAAAAGTTGATCTTCGTGGAGAGGCTGTGCCCTGTGTATTCGTATTCTCATTTCTCTTCATTGTTTCTGTACTCGTGCTTTTTCTCCTTTCTTTCTTCTTGCCATTTACTTCTCCCCACCTCCCCTCCTTAGTTCCCGTTCTCCCTTGAACATTTTCTTTCCATTTCATGATATCCTCTGCTACCTCTCAGGAGCTGTGATCCACTCTTCGTAGCTCATGTGTCTCCGCTCACTCTCTTCCTTTGTGTTCTAGTTTGTTTGTTAAAATCACCCGCGAAATAAACATGCTTAAATTTTGATTGAGTTTAGGGATTGTCTTATATGTTATGGACATTGTTTTAGGTAGTATATTTATTTGCATATTTATCAATGTACTGTTTTAGTACAAGTTCTGAATAATTCCAAATATTTAAGGTTGCTGAGTAATAACTATGTATTTCCCTTAAGTTTGGAAATTCCATCATCCAAGAGTCCAGTGTAACTGACTAATTTCTAGATATTCATCAGTGATATGTTTTTCAAGAAACTCAGATCGTCTGATAAAATACAGTGATTCTGAAGTTATCAATATAGCCATAGCCTTCAGGTCCCTGGATGAAAGATAATGTTAATAGTCTTCCCCCAAATGGGTAGCCTCTGTACCTAGGATTTATGAGAAAGGAAAGACAGGATCTCTGTCCAACGTCTTTGCTGTGTGTAAGGAAGGGGAAGCATTTGTGTCATGTGCTCTGGGGGTCCACATGCTCCTTGTGCCAGTCCTGTTTTCTCTGACATTCACCCTGCTGCACTTCATTTTGCTCTTATGTCTTCCCTGGTGTTTGTGAGCCCTGTGGCCTTCTGTACCCAGGCCTCCTGGTGCCAGGGTCTCACCGCTGGGTATGGCGGTGTCAGCTGGGCAGAGCAATGGGGTGACCGAGCCGAGGGGCTTAGGATGAGAAATAAGTAAAGACAGGACAGCGGGACTTGGAAGGGTTCACCAGTCAATACTGAATGAATGCCACGTTTATTTAACAGCCTTCTTTTATACATTTCTTTAGTACTATCCTTGAGCGGCCCTTGAGCTGACTAGCTTTGTTCACGTGTACAGAAAAGAAAAAAAAAGTTAATGAAAGAACTGGTGGGCGAGGTGCATTGACAATATTCTTAATTAAATCTGGCACGAGGGTGTGTAAAGGTTCTTAGTTTAACCTGAAATAAGGGTGTGTCAAGGTTTTTAGTTTAATCTGAAATGAGGGTGTGTCAAGGTTCTTAGTTTAACCTAGAAAGGACAGTAGTTATCCTTGAGTAAAGTAGACAATGTCAGGCTCTGATCCAGAAATCAGGCCAACTTTTTCTCTCCTGCATGGGCAGCCATGACACTGTAGGAAATGGCTCCCAACATCCTGGCATTTGGTAGATATTTGGTAAATACATAGTTGTTGAGTAAACAACCTTTTTTTCCAAATGATACTTTGCTGGTGCTTAGAGATGACTGTCTTGAATTCAGACTTTGAAGCTTTTTAGCACAATGGATTGTTTACTTTCATCCTGTTCAGTGGTTGTTTCCAATTCAATGGTATGTTGAAGGAATTCTGCTAAGTATATGCATGCTAATAATCTTAGCAGATTATATTTGGACAAGTGAAATCCTTATTCTGTTGCTTGTTTTCAAATATAATACTGTAAATGCCACTGGTTTAACTTTCTAACTTACAATTAAAAAAGAAAACTATAAGGTCATTTTGTCAAACCTATTGTGGATATTTGAATATGTTCAGTGAATATGATATGGTTATTTCATTTCAGACATTTTTTTCTCTTTTGAAGTGACATCTTTAAATTATGTATATTTAGATGAACAGATAAAGAGAGGATGGACCACTTTTGTACAACATATTTTGCATATCATCATGTTATTGGTAAAACTGGAGGTGTGGTTAAATTCTATTCAAGGAAGCCAGACTGAAATAAGTAATTTTTATGTGGATTTAAAATAAGACCTGAATATAATACATTATCAGGATACCTGATTCTTGTTGGAAATATTAATAATATAGTACTAGTATGATTTTCCTATATTTGCCTCTTTAGTGAAAATGTATTTGGTGAATTTTACTTTCCTTGTGCATAATAGTATAGAAGAATTCATGAGCATAATTATGTATTGTAAATTACCTCATTCATCTCTACTTTTGCTTTACTGAGGATTTCAGGCTTCTGTTCTATGTCTTGGTTGTCAAAAGATGATCAGTCTCAGTTGTTGGGAATGTTTTGCAGATGACCAGAATCTTCTGTTCAATGGAACAGCCACGCTGCTTAGCAAAGGGGATATGTGCCTATTCCCACCTGCTGCTTTTGCTGGTGGACATTTGATACTCTTATGGACCCTTTAGCTGAACATTCCCTCTTCAAGGAGCTTGTCCGAGGATGTAGAATATGCTCTTGTTTGCAGTATTTATATACAGAAAAAAAAGAGTAACACAGGTCAACATGCTTTGGGCAATTGTGGGGGTTATCTTAATTCTGCTTTTCATTTGCTTATTCAGAACTTATTATTCCTTTACAAAGAGGATTGTGACATTTTTGATGCCAGAGGATGTGTTTATCTCTTCCCTGTCTAGTGCAATTTTTAAAGTGATGCTTTCAAAGGAATGTGTGCTCTGTTAAAGTGACAAGTCTGAGGCTGCAGCATCATGGAGTAAGGCTCTCTTTATTTACCTGGCCAGAGTGAAACAATCCTTCATCAGCCAGGAATGATTTTTTGTGTGCTGAGTGTTACTGCTCCAAAATACTTTTCATTAACGTGGCATGAACTGTGATACAGATTTTATGTTACTTCATAATACCTGAGTAGTTTTGAATGAGGGTAAATGAGTCATAAAGTAAAGGAAAAAACACACATACCACAGCCACACAAGGCAGTAAAAACTCTGGTAGGTTAGAACCGGGGCAGTATTTATGAGCTTGGTTTTAATAATATCATAGATTCCTTACTGTAAAAAAAAAAGTCTGTTAGATGAACTATTCACAGAGCAGCAGCCTATATTTACATATCCCAGTAGGGACATTAAAATGTTTTATAAACAATCTCTATTGGGTTTCCTGTTTCTGAGACTATAGAGATACTGTATATTAGATTTTGCAGTGTGGAACATTCAGTTGACAGCCCTGGATTTTGTAATTCTTGGCATATGTGTGTTTTTTTTTTTTTTATTCCTGCTAATGCTTAGATAGAATAAATTTATTTTTACCTTCTGGCTTAAGTCTTTCTCTGTTTTCTGTTTTGGAGTCTCTGTGATGATACGGTGAAATTAGGATCTCTGCTTTGTACTGTGGCTTAATAAAGATGTTGCTTTTTTTAGAGGGATAAAATGTCAGAAATTCTATTACCATGTATAGTGACAAACAATAAAATCTCTTGGCATTGCTCTTGGTGAGATTTACGTTGCTAATTAGTGCTATAGGAGATGATCCTTTCTTGCTACTCACATGTTTTGTCTGGAGATAAGAAAGAAGCACAAATAATTTTTATTGCAAAATCAGTTCTTATCTGCAGTCTCCACGTTGGCAGCCCTCCTCTCATGCTGAAGTGCTGGTTGAGTTTGTTTGTGTTGGGACATTTCAGAATTACAGTATTAGCGTGCCTGCCATTTGTCAACATCTAATTCTCTCATTGTGTAAATGGTGTGCAGAGTCAGCTACTGAAAGAGAAATGTATAAGACAATGGTGTTATTAAACAGAAGCATAGAGCCATTTGCATATGCTGTGTGTGTGTCCATATGTGCATGATCAAGCCTACAGAATAATTGAGTGCATGGTTGATGTGGACTTTTCCTTGTCATCATCAGTTAGATTTGAAATATCCATTAGAGTCAGTCTTTGCTCTCTTGTCCAACACCCTCAGGGCCAGTTGGACCCTGGGAAGTGTCCTCTGTATGTCCCAAGTACAGCTTGCATTCTGTGCATTTCACTTTTTGTTGTTGCTTACATGGATTATTGCAATGTCTTTTTATCTGGTCATGTAACTCCCAGTCTCTCCTTATTAAAATCTATTTTACCTTCAGATAACCACTAACATTTATAGAATAAGATTTCTTATATCCCAAAATATGCTTGAGTCAGTGTCACATTTAGTGAATTATGAATCAAAAGGTACTATATGCTTGGTTATAACTGGATGAAATTAGATGTTAGTTTATTCCTTATTAAAATGCAATCTAGAGAAATCCATGATAGTCTGATAACATAGCATTTATAAGGTGAATGATTAAGTCATACATCATACTTTACATTTAGGTGAAGTTTTATACTGCCAATCCAGTGATTTTTTTATATACATTTAGTTTTCTCTAAATCATGTTATTAAAAACACTTGCTGACAGTGTTTAATTAATTTATGTCATTAATTTATTTTAAATTAAGTAGTATGGAATCGATTAAATATTAGCTTATACATAAATATCATTAATTGTTTAAAATAAATTTTTAATTTGTCATGAATTAAGCTTTTTTAAATTTAAAATTACTGTTTTTACACAGAGACAAAATAATGGAAATAATTACTGAGATACACTTATATATTACTGTGGAAGCAGTTAACAAATAATTATGTGGAAATTACCTTACAAAGTGGTTCCAGCTCCTTAGCACAGTGCTAACCAGCATGGTCTTGGTGCAGTAATACTTTCATTGTTAAGCATCTGATGTTGTAGACACTGTTGATCATTTGCCTTTCACTGTGAAACACACCCTGTTGGTGTTTTGCATGACTTGAAAAATAATAGAACCCTAAGACATTCTTCTGTGTGTGTATGTGTGACTCTTAAGGTAGTCATTACACTGTGATAGAAGATTAGATCGATGATGGGGCCAAAATGCTTCTCCAGTGCAATGTCTCACTTATAGTAGTGTAAAAGTCATGCACTAGACCTTTCCTGGTTCTCAGAATAAACTCATGTTAATAGTCCTTGTCTGCTATGGGAGTCTGTGGATGAGGATGCAGCCAGATCTCTTGTGGAAGACTCCAGTCCCCTGTGAGTCCCACAGCAAGAAGATTAACAGCCAACAAAAAAGTCACAACCTTAAGAAAAAGGCTGAGTCCAGGCTCAACTCTTGCTACTCTAAGCAGTGGTAGCCAAAGGCCAAAAACTGCAGTGGCAGAAGCAGAAACAGAAGAAGCCATAACCTGAGTTTGCTGCATCTTTATTTGATACCAATCCATAATCCTAGCATGCATAAAACAGGGAAGTCCCACAATAATCCCTTTAGTTTAAGATCCTGTAGGGCAGGGCAAAGTCCTTAAATCCCAGTAAGTCCTAGTAAATCTTAAGGCCAATAATCCTAGTGCAGTAAACCTTGTAGTTTAAAATCCTGCAGGGTGGGGTAGACATCCGTGAATCCAAATAAGTAAGTCCTAAGTCCTCCACAGTTTCTAACAGCGTGCTTGTGCTGTAGTAACAAAGTTGACATAGACCAAGGGGCTCAGACAATGGAAACTTATTTGCTCATGCTTCTGGGTCCTGATCTGGGTTGGGCAGGGTCAATTCCTAAGACCTCAACTGTCTTCTAGCCCATACCTGATGCCTCCTTGCTGTGGTCTTTCATCGGTGTGGCTCCACAGAGAGAATATACGCTCTGAATCCTCATTTAATCTTGATCGTTTCCTTAGAAGCCCAGCTGGAATCATATTGAAGGCTTAGAGTTGAGTTTTAGGGGATCAACAACATTCAATCCATAACAGTGATTCAGAATCTGGAAGCCTTCTAGAAGAATATTTATAAAATTGTAACTGTCTGATTTATATTGGAAATAATTTACTCAACACAATACTATGCTTCTGTTTTGTGTACTGCTAATACATTTTCATGTGATTCCTAACAGAAGCTAAGGGAATACATGATTTAAGAAATTTCATGTTCAAGTACAATGTGTATATTCATATAATGTAAATTGACTTGGATTTTGTTTGAAGCCTTTGATAAAAATAGCTGTGGTGACTGCATATAACAATATCCACTAAGCAGTGCAATTATAGCTATGAAATGGTCATTGTTTAATATATCTTTTTTATTCTGTCAAGCTTTCCTTCACCATTCTTGCAAATAATTGCACAAAAAAGGTAATTTAAGTGATTTCAGCTTTACCAAGATCTAGGTATAATTTACTCCAGGAACATTGAACACTCTAAATATTTCAGTGCAGAAATAGAACTAGAAACAGATATGGAATTATACTGTGCAGGAGTCTCTAAGTATCCTGTGCAGGTGAAAATGTTTGGGCAAGAGTAAGCACTTAACTGGGGTGATTTTATTTAATTTTTTCCTAAGTGGTGCTTTTCTCATCATCTCTTATTTCATTGCTGATGCTCTTAATTGCCGCATGCCCAAATGATTTTAGTTTTGCTTCATTGTTTTGAACTTGACAAAATAATTCAAATGCAAAACAGTTGATGTGCTGACATGAAGACTGCTTGTTATAGCTAATTTGTTTTCAGTAGGAATAAAAATCATGGTATTTTGTTGAGCCAGGTTTCCTAAAAGTCATGGTGAATAATCTCTAAGAACACATTCAAGCAGAATCAAATTGATAATTGTTGGCTGGAGTTCTGTCTGAATTTCACGTGACTGGAAGTTCAGCCCTGTTCTAGGGGAGGTACAGTATTTTGTATTTGGTCTCCAGTCTCTTCAAATTGTCAGTAGTCATCCCGTGGGCTGTTTTTTCATGTGCAGGTGTGGATGTCCAGGTTGCTTTGGAGTCACAGTAGACAGACATTAAGGAAATGAGAGGACATTAGGGAAATTAAATTTGTGGAGATATGGCTATCATTACACAAAGTTAGCCTGTTAAATGCCTACTCAGTACTTACTTGTAAGATCCTGGGGGCCTCCTAGAAGATTTAAGGCAAGTATTTATTCGATTAGCATATATTAAGTACATGCTATGTTCTGGAGAGTTAGAAGTTGTTTTAGTTAATATATGAGCACAATGTAATCTTTGCTTTGGGACTTAATAGTGTGGTTCCAGATCGATCTATGTGTTATTTAATTAGGTCTCTTGACCTCTGTGAAACATGTCTTAAACCCAGTGCATAAACTATGTTTAAATTTTATACTTGGGAATTTCTAAATTTTCAAATGCTTTATAAAATACACTATATGACATGTGAACATGTCAGCAAATGCTGTCTTTCCACAAGAAGTATCAAATCACATTAAAGGACTTACATCTTTTCTCAGCATAGCACTGAGATGTACTGTGGCTCATGCAGTATGCCAAGCAATTAATGAGTAGAAGCTTGATGACAAAAAGATTACTGAAGCCTATTGATCCTTTATATTAAGCATAATGCTAATCATGCTACATAAAAATCTGTGACGTGGGCTGATATTCTAATATCGGCATTTTATAGGTAAAGTAAAAGTGGCAAATAAGAAAGTTCATTCTGTAGCAAGTGATAAAACCTGAAATTTGATGGTTAAGCATTTAATGTTATAGCCGATTGCTCTTAATCTTTTATACAATTGTAGCCTGACTAGTGTAATTATTATTTAAAAGTAGCAAGATATTATTAAATACTTTAGTAGCATTTCTGGCTCAGTGCTGTTGTCTTCTGGGTGTTACTCTCCAAGATGAAAGTCTAGCTCATAGATAGATGTGTCAAAGCTCTTTCAGTTCATAGCCTAGTTGTAAGTAGGGTAAAAGGGTGAGACAGAAGATTTCCATAGCCCACTTAGAGCTGGGGGAGACAGAGCCTTAGATGAACATTCTCTCGGAGAAGAGGCCTTGCAGTGTAGCCCCAGATGGCCTCCTTTGCAGCATTTCTCCATCCGGAGCCCCCATAGTGCTGAGATCACAGACATGTGCCACCCACCAGCTAGACAAACATTTTTATGCTTGCTCAATGTGAAGAAGATGCTTTTGAAGAATCCAATGTGAGGATTGGAGTTTATGGACATTTTTACCATTTAATTTGTTACTGTTTACTGTTTTAGAGGACAATTTGCAGGCATAAAATGTACTGTGCGTAATAGAAGATCCAAGGACTCCAAAGGACTATTGCTGTTTTATTGTTGATCTTGCATCTACAGATTGAAATTTATTCTTCTGGGGAATTGGCTATTACCAGTCAAAGCAGAATTGCTAACAAAATGTAGATAATCTAGAAAGTAATTGTAGAGGCTGGCAACCTCTTTTGGAAACAACTGAATGGAAATAGATGGTATTGTTTAAATCATGTCTAGGTTTAAGTACCGGTACGATGAATTACAGACACTGTGTTTCTTTTAAGAGATGTGAGTGTGGAAAGACAATGACATTAAAAGGAATAAGTGAGTGTAGTGTCAGAAGCAGCATCAGTGTCTCCTTCAGAGAACCTTTGTTAGGTATAGAATAACCAGAGATAGTTCATTGTTATTTGTCATCTGTGTTATGACCTCTTGTCTACCCAGTGTTCCTCTTACCCACTTAACGTCCTCCTGCCAGAAAGTTTAAAAATATAACTTCTAAACTTAAAAATACAACAGTTGCATTTTGGTTTTTATTTTTTCTAATAAACATATACAAAATTGCCAGGATACTCAGAATGCATGATTTAGATCTTTTCTAGCATGTCTTCAGCAAATAAATTAATTTCCATAATTATTATTGGATCATTGCCTCTCTGTGTTCATTGAAAATGATCTGGTAGAAATAGAAAAATGGCATTTTGTGATCATTTGTTGGAACAGTTTTTTGCTAATGGGATAGTTGAAAGAATTGCTACCTCTGATTTTAAGTCGCTAAATGTTAGGTTTTGCAAAAGTGACTTTCAAATTTTCTGTGCTCTTAATCTGAAAAAGAAAGATCTGCATCAGGAACAGAGTTCTTTTAAGAGGCCCCCTTTTAAAGATCCAACTTTAATAGTAGAAATTTATTTATTTTCACATATCATTCTATCATATTACAAAAATCCAGTTACAACTTTTAACTTTCAGAGTTTTATAAATTAGTTTATAATAGGTATAGTTGCAGTCTTCTCAAAACACAGTAGTAAGGAATTGTGAAATATAAGGATACATTTTGATTGTCTTGGAACAGATAATTATTTAAAATTTAAAATCTGATTTTTCCCTCACCCAGATTCTAACTATAACACAGAGTTTCACAAGCAATTCGTAGTCTTTAAAAGTATGATTTGTGATAAGAAAATAGGGACCTAAATAATTTCATGAGCTGGGGAATTACGTCTTTTGGTGAAGAGAAGAAGGTTGCACTAATTTTTAGTAAATATCATTATTGTTCTAATTATTGTCTCAACTGTAAAACACTCTTGAGAAATGATCTAAACCCAAGTTTCTTTCTCTTTTTCTTTTTCTTTCTTTTGTTTTTTTTTTCAGTCAGCATCTCACTCTGTAGTTTAGACTGTCCTTGAGCTCAGCCTTGGACTCATAGCAATCCTCCTGCCTCTGCCTCTGCCTCCAAGTGCTGGGATGACAGGCATTAGCCACCATGCCCAGCACTCTGGTGTGTGGTTCTGATTGCTTGTGGGTGTGAGTCTCCATTGTTATATGTGGTTATATGTGGCATTGTTATATGTCGTTACCTGAGATTGAATCCCGGCCCTTGCACTTGCAAGGCAGATGCCAGAGCCACTGAGCTAAATCCCCAGCCCTACACCCAAGTTTCTTTTACAAGCAGATCATACAGAGAAGCCCCTACTACATTAAGATACAAGCTAAGATGTGAATTAAGTTTAATGTACAATTCCATTTTGTTTCTGAGAAGGTCTTAACAGACCATGTAGTCTTAAACTGTACTTTTGCAGATGAATAAAAAGTTTGGAAAGGGTAAGTAGGTTGTTGCCAATAATAGAGCTAGTGAATATTTGGCTCATTCTCCACATAGAAGTTCATTTTTCTCATTAGTACTTGAAGAGGTAGGTAGACACCCAAGTCCTTATAGCTTGTTTCTCTGAGGTGAGGTTCCTCTTATCCCAGAGGCATGAGAGAGCCTCAGCTGGAAGAAAGAATATATCCAATTGCTTGAGAGACATGTTCTGAGAATTGAGTGCAGTCTTCTCGATGGTAAAGTTCATGTCGCATTGATCCTTCTCGTCCCTATGGTGCCCTTTCTATAATAGGATCATGATAGTTTCTTACAGAGTGAGAAGGCATGTGAATTCTAGCTGCATTTATGCTTTTAACAGAGTATATTATCCTGGATAAATCATTCCAGGGTAGTGGAGTTTTTCCAGTGAAATAAGGGTAGTTATAACTTTATTTATGTTATAACACAGTTGTAAGATAAAACAATTTGGAAAACGAAGAAAACGTGCTGCCAGTTTTAAGACTCTTAGTTTGTAAGATTCATTGTTGGCTGCTTTGGTAGCAAATTAGAGATAGTTAATCAAGGTGGAATGGAATCCGGGTTTTTTGTTTGTTTGGTTTTTGTGGTACTGGGGATCAAACTCAGGACCTGGCACTTGCCAGGCAGGCACAGTGCCACTGAGCTACATCCTGGGCCAGAGTACAGTTTGTGTTATTTTTTACAGTAGTATTTTGGCCCATGGGTGAGAAATGTTTTAATGAAAAAAATATATTCTACTACATATCTAAAATTTCATTGGAAGTTAGAAAAGCTATTTGGGTTAGTGTTCTTCATTCAGATGCCAGGATAAGAATAAAACCACTGTTATCCATGGAGCAGAATTGTGTTCTTTTTAGTATGATTTAGGGCTGTGACTAGTGTCAGAGCAGGGATTTACCTGATAAACAGTATACCAGTAAATAAATTATTCTTCATGGAGTGAGATGCTGGGTTTTAATTTTGGACCTTATAACTCAGGGAGCTTCTGTCTCCCCTAGTTCCCATATGTTAGCCACGGTAGCCTTTTCAATGTATGATTTTGACAGAATATTCTTTGCTGCCCCACCCTCTGAACTAATGTGTGTTCTCATGTGGTATACTGACCTAGCACACTTGGTAGTTATCTAATTGGCATTTGGGAGGGATAAGGCATGCTTTAAAATCCTATACGTCCATACTATCAGCTAAGTTTTCTTTGGAATTTGATTATAAGTTTTAAAGACACAAAATGAAATTTTGGAGAATACACTTCAGGAACAAACCTCTTTGTTGTTTCTGCAGTGGTCTGAATTTACATGCATAGGAAATACACAGTTCTTTTGGAAATCTGTTATTATTTTTGTGTCATTACTGAAATTCTCGCAGTTTAGTCCTTATTGAATATACATAGCATGTTAGGAATTTTCCATTATATTGAAATAGTTTTGCTTCCTGTTAAATTAAACATATAATAGATTATAATTTAGTTTTGAATATTGAACTCATTTGCAAGATTCCTATAAATTACAAAGAAAATAATGTCTCAGTTATTGGTGTTATTCCAAAAACTCCCTTCCTGATACTTGTCATTTAAGACATAGACTGTCACCTCCGTGGAGAGACTTTTCCTACAATACTCAGGCAGAAATATTGTTTCTTCTTTTATTTTTCATGGAAAGTTTTTACTATATCATGACAGTTGTTTTGTTTACATGCCTTTCTCTCAACTAAAATATGAATGCTTAGGTAGCCAGTGATGTATAGTACCTCACTCATGTTTGTGTAACCGCTTTGCTTCCTAGATCATAATGAGTATCACAGAAAAGGTGCATTTGAAGGAACATATACTAATCATGGATATTTTTTAACATATCTGTTTAAGAGATGGTTTAAGAAAACCGATACCAGTACTGTTCTGTGTTCAGAATCTCAGGTTTTATAACAAGGACTAATATATCAAACGTGAGGACTTAATTTTTTATGAGGGAAAACAGTATATATTGCTCAGCACCAAGAGTGTACATATGAATTAAGGGAACAAAGATTATCCTTTAATTTTTATATCCCCATCCCCTTTAAAATGACATTTTTACTTTTTTTTTTTTTAACCTAAATGGTCATTCATTGTTTGCATGATATTCAGTAAGAGACATTTCACTTTTTGTGCAATGCAGTGAAGTTAGTGAAGGCTGTCCAGAAAAATACTATGTTAGTTTGGTATAAATCTGAGGTTCAAATCTGTGTAAGTGATTTGTGGATATTTGACATCAACAAAATGAATTGGGAAACAAAAGCATGTACCAGGTGGGCAGGTGAGGCAGTATAGCAGCGCTACATTTCCAGGTCTGACATTTAACGTAAACTGAATGTAAGTGATGAGGGTGGAATGGATGTACCATGAAGAGCAAGTGAAATGGAGGTGAGAAGATAGAATTCTATAAACTTTACGTGGAATTATAGAGGATGAGCAGTTTTATAGATGTTTGCTTGATTCAAAAATAATTAAGGATAAATAACGCTGTGGTGATTTAACTTACTTAATTGTATTTTCCACAAGTTCTGGAAACATAAATTTGGTAAAATTTTGTGTTGGGATTGACAGTTGTGGTTGTCAGTGTTGCGTTATTTAAGGGGAGAGGAGAACATGAGTTTTCAGTCCTATGTTAAAAGACCTAAGAATATAAAAAATAGTTAAATTCTCTGGCTAAACTTTGAATAGGGTAAATAATGTTTATCACTCTGTACAGAGTGTGTACAATTAGGAGAGGGGTAAGAAAAATAGATTTTTTTGTTTTGAAATTTTGGGGGGCTATGATGGCTCTTGAGTCTCCGTTGATCATTTATTGTTTTTCCTACAAGTCGAAGTTACTGTACCTCCTGATTCCTACTCCTCCCTCCCAGTTAAGCAAGAACAGCCAGTTGAGAGCTCTATCATCAGCAGAGATCCAGACAATGTGGTCAAGATGACAGTAGCTGGGGATATGGAGCTCTGTCCACGCAGTGGGGCTCAGGAGGACTCAGGGCACATAGGGTCACCTGAAACAGAGCCTCAAGAGTTCATCTGCCATTGTTATTCTGCATCTTAAAAAAAGCAAAGACTGTTAAAAATTTTGTATCAGAATTGTTTGATCCTGTCCACCCCACTTAGAAGATTAGCTTTGGAAAGCAACCTTGTGTTTTCTCTCTCCCCTTCAGGACAGAGTATGTTCCATTTGGAACCACCTCAACTACCTTCCCAGGCAGCACCCGGCCTTCGTGTGCTTTAAGTTTACATCCTCCTATGGAAACGATCTTTCCTTGAATGTTCGCATTTTCACCTTGAGAAGGCGATGCGTAGAGGATGGGTTCAGTAGCTGTAAATAAATATGATAAAGTAGAAGAGTGGTTGTTGGGAGTTTGACCATATATACACATATATAATATTTTCCAGTCTGGTTTCAGACCCCGGCATGGCTTGGAGACAGCGTTGGTGTGTATGAAGGATCTTCCTCGAATGAAGGATTTGGGACAACTTTCCGTGATGATTATATTAGAGCCTCAGCTGCTTTCGTGTTGGTCATGAGGTGATGCTGAACCGAATGCTTGAACTAGCAGGAGTGGCTGGGATTGCATTGGAGTGGTTCCGTTCATTCCTTCCGGGTAGGTACCAGCTAGTGACGTGGGCAAAATGCATATCGAGGGTCTTCCCATATGGAACCCCATAGCAGTCACTCATTCCCTGGTTCATGTTAGTGGACACTCGAGGGCCAGGCAGCGTGACCTGAATGACTGAGCCAAAGGTTAGGAGAGTGATTTCCAGATTGATGTTGCTCACAATGTTATTTCCGTTTTGGCCGTGTGCTGGGCCAGGCTAGCATGGAAACAGAGAGCTTGACTTGTTGGAAAGTGAAAATGCAGGGAGCTCTGGTGTGCTCTCATATTTCCCTGAATTCCAGTTCATATAAACTAAGTGCAAAATTATCTAATCATAAAGATTCTATTATAACATCAGGCAGACATGTTTTATTTTCCTTTCTGCGGGATCTGCAGAGCCTTCTTCCCCACGAATGTAGACTGTATCTCCATGTGTTCTTACTGAAGTTTAGTCTACTTACTCACCCTTCTGCTTGGGGCTGTTTTAAACAGAGTAGCCTGTCTGCATTAATAAATATTTTCGAGGCTGATGGCTGATTTTTCCTGGTGAGTGTTTTGCTTTATCTTCATTGAAAGCACTTCATTATTCTGTCTGTTTTACTGAGAATCAAATTGAGTTGTACTTTTAAGGAATTTTGCAGTAGAAAGACTGCCTCTTCTCTTTCCTGAAACTGCTCAAGCATTCTAAGCTTTTCCAAGGAATATGCTAGAATTTCTTCAGTTTTGGACATGTTCCTTAGATATTTGATACCTCTTCTTGGTCATTTATATGACTTCACTTATTTTCCTGTAGAGTAATAAAAAAGTTCATCTAATGTGGAACATAGAGGAGTTTATTAAAACTAAGAGTAGAACCTAGATGAAGACATGAGAAGAAGAAATACAAATGCATGTGTCTGTAAATATCATTAGACCAATCTGTTGAATGTCATTTTGGCAAAAGGGCAGAAAGCTAAGATTTATGCAATTAGCAATCAATGTTAGACACTGAGCACAGCATTTTCTGTTTGTTTGTTTGTTTGTTTTAAGCACATTTACTTGTCCTGGTAATAATGAGAAATGGGTGCTGTTTCTTCCATATACAGACAAGGAAATTGATACTGAGAGAAGTTGGGTATGAGCCTAAGTGTGCACAATTATAAGTGCAGTATCTGGCATTTGAGTGTAGGCAGGCTGATTCCAAGCTCAGTATTTTATCACAGTAGCCACAGGGCAGTGCCAGACTTGAGTGGAAGTCCCTGGAGAAAACAATAACAGAAAAGGAGGGAAAGAAAGAAAAATAGCCCTGTTAGGAGGAACAAACACACTAAGGAGGAAATGAGAGACACAGGAAAATACTAGCTTAGTGTTTATTTTGAAAAGTCCCAGAGTTTCCTTAAAAGTCAGTTTAACAAGCCACTGACAAAAAGAATTATTTTAGAGCTACCAAATGTTTACCATTGAAGAGATGCATAGGTTTATAATTTGGATTTCATATCATGTTCTGACATTTGTTGACTATTGGCCCTGAAAATGAAGAAGTAGTGGTATTCTGTATTAGATCCCCTCCAACTTCTGTGAGCATCACAGCATGGAGCCAGTAGACCATAACTGAATAGCAAAGACAACATTTGAAGACAAACACAAAGTGTTTACTGTTTATAAAGGTTTAAAGTATGTCGGTAGATGTTTTCTATGTAGAACCTCTGCAGTCAGTACTTTCACATAGATACACGGTGCCTGTGACAGGAAGTATGAATTTTTGTGCTCCCCTTATTTGTCTGGATTTCAGTAAATGATTGCTTTCATCTCTGAGGGTTAGACTTACAGCTGTAGTTTTCCTCTTTCTATTGATTTGCAACCATCACTATCACAATACATTTGTCTCAGACATAGGTAAATGTTGTTTCTGTGCTCATAAACTAACAATTGGCTATAGGAAAGTACTGTATATTATAGCTGCCATTGTTATCCTGGCATAATATACTGTTATTATTTGTTACTGTACTGAAAAAATAACCTCTACCCCCTCAAAAAGGGAATAATGATCACTAACTGTAATGATGTTCAGGGTTGGTGGTGCTCATAAGAAGGCATTCATAGTTGAACTCAGCATCTGAAGATCTCCTGACTAAGCTTAAATAAAACATTGATTGCACATATGTGGGTAGCAGTTGCATAAAGGAGCTGTCCCCCAAAAGCTCTAAGTAAGTGGCCATGGAAAACCACCAGGATATTAATTCTAGTTAAATCAATGGTTTGAGTTGTGTTTACTTAAATAAGGTGTTTGAAAAATGACAAGAAGCCATGATAGCCCAAGTTGTGTGTTTAGAAAGATTAGAAAAAGTAAAGGAAGACAAAAACATTTCTCTTATTGTTAAAACTGTTAAGAAATAATTTTAACAATTGTAGTTGATTAAATAGGACCACAGGTTTAAAATAATTTTCGTTAAACTGTCAGCTTACCAAGTCTCTTTCTTTCTAATTTTATTTACACGTTTTCTCTCCCATTTCATTACTGGACTTGTTCTCTGGGGTTGTGTCTAGGTTGTATGTGATGACAACACTGACACTGCTGTCAGATAATGTACAAGTCATCTCTTTTATCTGAATGTATCTTACTTATGGGCTATCAAAATGTACACTTTTCCTAAATAAGGTATTAATAATATAAAACAAAAATGAATACAATATTACCTAATAGTTGTGTTACTTTTGGAATAGAATTTATTAGTATGCATATGTGTACGACTCTATAGCTTCAAAACTATTGGCCTGAAACATTGTTCTTTAAATGTTTGCATTGATTATATCCACATCCCTTTTACTTTATTTCTTTTTTTCCCTTCAGTATTAAAGAATAATGCTGTTGGTCCTTAGCAAACAAGAACATTTCTTCAATCCCTGGTTCCAATTTATTTCTCTCATGAATTGTGTTACCCTGAGGGTAAAATTATATTAAATGAGGTATATTATATTTCTTTTAGACCTCTTGTCTATTTTTAAGATGTAATATTTCTAATTGTTGCATGCTAAGTTTGCAAGTTTGTTTTAATTCAGTGGTCTTTATACTTCTTTTCTAAAGTGTATTGTTTAAGAGGTCTAACTTTGAAATTAAGTGATTTGTAAAATGAAGTTTGATTGTACAGTTTTATCTGAAATTTGCATTATATTTCCATACCATACTAAATAACTTTTAATTTCATAAAATGCACTTTATAACGAAATTTATAATTTTTACATAGAGCTGTGTTTATTTCATACTTCCGTGTATTAACATTTCTAGTAGAGCAGGAAACATCACTGCAGAAAGTACAGTTAAGATATTGTGAACAAAGGAAGGGAAGAAAAGAGGAGACCACGGTGTGGAGAGCAATAAGCAGAAAGCTAAGTTAAATTAGCATTTGTCTTATAGTAGGAAAGGAATCTTTAACAATGGTGGTTGATGTGGTTATTTTTAGGCATTCCCTTTATCAAATATTTAAAGGTAAAATTTTTCCTATAGTCAGGCAAATTCTGAGCTGAATTCTTTTGACATTCTGCTGATCAAGGAGTTTCACATGACCGAAGTCAGAGACTTACAGAGCAGGAGTAAGATGAGGAATCAGAAGGAAATGCACGAGGGAATGCCACCCTCTTCCTTTGACTGGTAAAAAGTCAATACAAGTGGTAAATTTTTATTGAACATATAAGGTGCTACTTGTGTTTTATGTCAAGGAAGATACAATAGAAATTTTAAATATTAAAAGTTTATGCTATTGTAAAAAATAAAAATCATATCTAACACTTTGTCCATCATTAGTAGGGAAATAGCTTTTCCACGGAGGTGCTGTCAAATATATGTGAAAGAAAATATGGACTCATAAAGGTTATTATGTGCCTATATATCAAAAATAAATGTTAAATGACAGTGCATTAGGAAAATATGTCTAGTGAAATGCTAGCATTAATCTATAAAGAAATGATTAAAGCTATAAGAAAAAAAGATAATGACTTTAAAGCATCATAGTGTGAGGACAAGAAGAAAGGTGTTCTAGTGTATAAAACTAACAAGCATGCTTGCGCATTAGCAGTATTTCCAGTGATCTTAAGAATGCACATTAAAGCAAATGTTTAGTGATTGTTTCTTTACTTACTAAATTCATCAATTCATACACTCTGTGTGGATTTCAAATGATACCTCCTACTGCTACAGTATTGTGAAGCATAAATTAAATTCATTAGAATGCCAGTTGGCATCTTTCATAAAAGGTCACTAAAATCAACTGTATTTAGTGCCTTGATAATGTCCTTTCTACAGAACTATTTTAGGAAATATTTTTTTATTATAAGGAAAGGACAGCATGTGTACTGACAGTAACAATAGCACTATTTGATGTGTCAGTTGATGATGTTAGTGGTTCTCAAACTTGGCTACACATTAGAATTATTTAGATTTGAGGAAATGTTAAAGTTTGGGTGCCACCAGAAAATTTGTTATTCAGTAGTTGTGGAATTAGTCCTGAAACTTACATTTTTTTAAAGTTCACCTAAAACTGTAATATAAAGTTGAGGATCGCTGACTTGAAATAAATGAATAAAATATTTTTAACCACTTGTAGTACTTTTTGTAGTAGTATAGAAAAGAGTATAAAATCAAATTAAATGTGATATTTAGGTAAATAATACTTTAAAATGGGCTGAGGATGTAGCTCAGTGACACTATGTCTGTCTGCCAAGTGCAAATAAAGTCTTTAATTTCATCTCTTACACCAAAGAAACAAACAAGCAGAATCACCCCCCCAAAAAAAACCCTTTAAAGCAAGGAAAACAACAAAAGAGTATGAGAAAATTTATAGAATGTCCGAAGTATTTCATGGAATTTGAATTTCAGGTGATTTTTCTTAACTTTTTTTTTTTCAACTGGCAGATGGTCAGTAATATTCTTATATAACTTTTAAAGAAAAGAATCCACCAAAAAATGTGTACATCATTAAAAGAAAAAGTTATATAAGTTTCTTAATGCAAAATTTATTGAGACATCATGAAATAAATACAAGTTACCTCTGGTCTCTACAATCACGGGAGAGTGTGGTAGCCTTTGGCTTCTAGACATTTATTAGTGTGTGGAACTGCTGCTTGGGTAGCACTGGCCCAAGGGCCTATTGAGATTGTTGCACGTGCATTTTCAGCTTCTCTAAGGGTATGCAGTGTGGTGGATTTTCTGCAACATATGACATACTTTACGGGCTTCATAGATGAAAATTTTAAAATATTTATCAAGATTTTCTTTGCCTAAAATGCGTATATAATTTTTGGTGAACAATGCACCTTAAGTGAAGTATTCTTACTAGAAAGTACTTCCTGATAACTGCTTTTTTATAGGTTTTTATTTTTCCTATGAATAAAGGTTTATTCTGGCTTCTAAAATAGTCATGTACAATGGTCTAATAGTACTCCGATTAGAACAAACTTGATACTATCACAATGGAATCTTCCACAGAATCCCGCCCTCCTCCTTTGGTTTCAAGAACTTTTTCTCATATAGTTTTCAGATGTTTGGAATGTAATAAAATCAGCTGAACGTTTTCTCTTCTGTTACTCCACAACTGTGCCTGTGAGCTGTCATCATTCTGAATGCCATCTATATATTGGTGATTAGAGGCAGTGTGTAATGTATCTGAAATTTGCATGCATACCTTTAAATTAATAAGGCCAGAGCTGAATTCGCCATATTGTTCCAGATTCTCCTTTTATATTGCCTGTCTTATTTATACCACACTTCACCCTTAGTTGTTAGTTCAAATATCTAGTCAGTGTTTTTGTCCCACTGAATTTTCTCACCATGCACTTCTTGACTCTTTCTGTATGTCTCATAGCATGTCTCTATCCTAACCTCATCGTTCTGCTCGAGCTCTTAGCATCTTCCCTGCAGGCCAGTTCTGTAGGCTCCTAGTTGGTATCCCTTCTGTCTCAATTTAAATCTGTCCTCTTGCTGACAGATGGAGAAGATCGTTTTCCTTGTTAAAATCCCACAGAGCTTACCATCGTATCCTGCACGAAGTATAAGCTGCTTGCTGTAGCATTTAAACTGTGGTCCTAAACGTTACCGTCCATGACATGGCGCATACTTTCCCTCTGGGATCAGAGCCTTACTCTCTTCCCTTTTGTGTGCACTGCTTTGGAAATGCCAACTGTTCCTGTTACTGCCTGGGACATTCTGTCCTGTCCATCTGTGCCTCCTTCCTGCTGCTCTCTCTACTTTGAGTGTGCTCATCATCTCCACCCTTGAGTGGACGGACAAACATCTAGAATGCTACTATATGTCATTGCCTATGAACGCTTATTGGAGGGTAGCTGTCAACATTTCCAAAGCACCCTTCAAACTGAAAGCTCAAGTACTGGAATCTTGAGGGATCTCTATATTATTTAAATAAGTAAAATTACATAAAATTACATATTCTATAATAAATACTCAAATTGTGATATAATATATCCCATAGCACCTAAAGAGTATTAGATGAATATAAAAAAAAAAACATTCAAAATCCTAAATAACGTTGAGCAAAAAATGTTTTGTGGAGAAATCTCCTTGTCATGTTAAGTACAGAAACATACTTACCTTTGCATAGTAAATGCTGTCATCTGTGTTGAAAACAAGGTTATCAAGCCATAGAGCTTAGTAAATGTGTTGTGTGTGTGTGGTAGTGTAAATACAAAAGAATCAGAAAGAATACCTGACTTTCAGTGCTATGAAAAGGGGTGGAAGTGCAGATAGCTGAGACAGAGACAGGGAGACTTTCTATGTTTATTAATTTGCCGTTGGGATCAAACCCATGACTCTCTGTCACTAAGCCACATCTCTCCACCTCTTCCTTTTAGTTTTTCTTGTTGTTGTTTTGTTTTGCTTTAAGACGGGGTCTTGTGTTGTAGTTCGTGCTGGTCCTGTGCTCTATTGTAGCCTAGGCTAGCCTCAAATTCCCAGCAATCCTCCTGCCTCTGCCTCCTGAGTGTTGGGATACAAGTGTGAGTCACCACAACCATCCTTGTGGTGTGTGGTTACCAACGATCAAATTTGTGACCTAATGCTTGCAAAGGAGGCAGCAGAACCACTGAGCTAAATCCCTGGTCCCTTTCAGTTTTTGAGGCATGATTTGGCTGCATTGGCCCCCAAGGCCTTGAATTTACAGTCCTACCTCTACCTCCGGATTACAAACATCTAGAATGCTACTACCTCCGGATATCTGGGTATAGTGATATACCTTTCATTTCGCATGTAATTAAACATTTATTTACTTTCTTGCATAAATATTAATGACCATTAACAAAATTGAAACAAGGGAACATTTTGATAGACTTAGGTATAGGCCAAGTTGTGAGTAAAAGAATAATAAAAATAATTTTTTCTTCTTAAAATTTTAGAAAATGCAACTGAATGCCCATGTATCCACAGAAACAAGCTAGAATTAACAGTCTAACAGATTTTTTTATTTTATGTTTTTAATAAATTGAGATTATTTGTACATTTTAGGAATACATTATGATTTTTGCGACATTCTTCACTAGCAATTTTTACCTGTATGTGATATATCTTGATTCTTATTTTTCCCATTCTCCTGTCCTTTCAACCCTCTACTCCGTTATATACATAAGCTTTGTCTCCATTTTTCCTTTTTACCATGAGATTTTTTATTTCAGATTTTTAAATCAAGTCTGACAGTAAAGCTGAAGTTCCTTTGATTTCCTTCTCTTTCTTCTCAGAGGCTACCAGTATTATAGATTTTTATGTCTGTTATAGTTTAGAATTTTACACTTTAACTATGATTATTTAGGTCAAAGTTTATTTCTTTAGCTATACCCTACTGAACATTTGGGCTATTTATGGGCTTCATTCCTATGTAATAAATACTAATCTTCTAGTTAAAATATGACTTTTTCTAGAGTCTGTGCCAAAAAGTGGAATTACGGATCTGTAGAGCATGAACACATTTTTTCACTGCATATTGCCAACTGTGTTTCCAAATTGGTCATATGAGTTTATATTCTCACTAGAGTATTTCATGGTTCCTGTATCTGTATGTCCTCAGCCAATTCTCGGATTTGTCGAGCTTCAAAATTTATTCTACTCTGTAAATTATGAAATGTTATGTATTAATAAACCCCTGAAAGTTTTCTGAATGTTTAAGGCTGGCAGAACCCATCAGAGCGCATGGGGAAGCACAAATAAAGTCAGTCCTTTAGCGGCTGTTGTGGGGGCGTCAAGCCACGTGGTGGTAGACTGGCCAGAACTAAATTCTCTGTAGACTCAAAGGCTGAAGGCCTTTAGAGGTGCAGATGAGACCCTATGGACTGGATAGGAAGTTAATAGTATTTTAAGAGCAAAGAGATTGGAAATAAAGAAAGTTTCCAATGAAAGTTCTGAACTTCAGAAAACTCGGTCAAGTGATTACTAATTGTCCTTAGAAGAAATCAGTAGAGCCTTAAAACACATCAGTTTTAAACTCATCATTTTACAGCTGAGGAAATTGAGGCTTAGAAAAATAAAGTTAACTTATACAAGTCACCTAGGTTCTGGTTAATTAGGTGTCTGAAATGTAGTTAGCAGGGGATTTATTAGCTTTTAAACTTAGATATTGGCAGGTTGGTGTGATCAGATAATGTAGTGATACAGTTAATTTTCAGCAAGATCTATTCTTGGGGAAGTATAAACATGTACCAGGAAGTATTTTTAATGTCTTTATAGTAGGTGTTCCTACTGAAGAAAATTACTTGTGCTCTTTGTCCTTATTTTTGTATTAATTGTTTCCCAGACACTCTGACTTTTACCATTGACTCTGCACTGTGATCAGACAGGTGATTTAATCTGGCCAGCCTTCTGGTAAAAAAAAGTAAGACCATGTCATTGATTGCTACACTGGCTCCAAATCAATAAGGAATATTTCCTAAAAGACAAGATCTCAGGCCTGTAAATGTAAAGTGGTTACTGAAGACTGTGTGGTGTAGAGTGCCTGCAGATATGATAGCCATGAATTAAAAAGCACTTGGTGATACTCATTGCAGGTTTTTTTATAGACCTGTATATCATACTTGTAACAGCTTTTATAGCAGTGATTATTATAACATCTTTGAGTACCTTGAGATGGCTTGTCAGGCAAAGATAAATACATGATTGCCTCTTAGGAGGTTTATAATAAAGATAGTGATTTTTAAGGTAAAAATAGAGACAAGAAACCGTGAAAGAATTGCATTGTGAGATTGTTCTAGAAAAGGCGGTTATCTTTGGATTATAGAAGCCTTCATCATAAAGGTGAAGAGAAAATCTCCTGTAATTGTATTTTGAGTGGCAAAATGAAGCAGAAGAGGTGATAATTCCAGGTACAGGGTTTCATGTGGGCCAAACCAGAGGGAAGAGAAACCACAGAGGCACTGAGGTTTGCTCAGTTGGATGAGACACCAGGAGTCTGGGAGCTAGAGCAGGTGAAGAGCTATTGTATTGAGTGTATTGCAGAAGACTCATTTGTCAGTATGAAGAGTTTGTACTTCCTTTGGTGGGCAGTGAAAGCAATGTGTGTGTGTGTGTGTATATATATATATATATGTATATATATATGTATATATATATATATATATATATATATATATATATATATATAATATACAACAACAACAACTTTGAAAAATATGGCCCAAGAAGCAGTCTGAGCAGTATCTTTGTTTTGAAATAGGAAAATTGTTTGGCATCATTGTGTAGGAAGGGATGGAGGAACAAGATAGTGAGAGAAAGAACAGTTAGGGGCTATGGAATTGTGCTCTTGTGAGTGAATAAAAATTGAATTAGAGGGCTGGGGATTTAGCTCAATAGTTCCAGTGCCTGCCTTGTAAGCACAAGGTCCCAGGTTTGATCCCCGTTAACCACATACAACAATGCCGGGCATGGAGACTCATGCCCACTGGCAGTCAGTACCACATACCACAGTGCTGGGCATGGTGGCACATACCAGTAATCCCAGCACTCAGGAGGCAGAGGCAGGAGGATTGCTGTGTTCTAGGCTGAGTTCAGGACAAGTCTAAACTGCAAAGCGAGACTTTGTCTCAAAAAACTTAAAAAAGTAAAAAAGTGAATTAGAAATTCAGAGAGTCAGAGTATATATTTAAAATGAACTTTATTGAGGCCCTGGGGAGAAAATAATTGGAGTAGTGTGAGAAATGCTCAGTCAGAGGTGATGAGGACAAAGGTAAGAACTCATCAGTAAGGGAGAACAATTGGATATCAGAAGGAAGATTTGCTCTGGGGGAGCTGAGTAAAATGATCTTCCCACTAGGTGTATCATCTGTTGGGAAATTTAACTTTGAAACACATAATCTTCTCAGTTATATAAGGATATTGCTTGTATACTTTCAGTGCTATTTTAAATTTTAACTACATTTTAAAATTTATAAATTACACAGGAAAAAAATCACATTACATTACTTTTTCATGACAAAGCAGATTTTTTGTATACTTTAAAAATAATCTTAAAGTTTGTCTAAAAAAATAAATAATCCTGAGGATGAAAGCAACTAGGCACTTTTTTTCCTGGTAAGCCTAAACATATTCATATAGATAATTTCCCCATGTAATTTTTTTGGGCATACTGCAAGAGATAGTCCTGAACACCGTGTGGAGAAGTCTTACTTTATGTAGTTAGGAAACACGGAGTTAAATGAGAATTTTCAAAGATTTTAATGTGTATCTCTAATGCACTTGGTGAGTTTGCAAGGAGAAGGTGCAGCATGCTGTCTGCTACACTTGTTTGATAATTTGCTTGGAGCTTCATTCAGGACTGGCATCCCACGGAACAAACTTTTGGAATGGTGCAGTGTTGACTGTTGCTACCACATTGGAGTGGATGAGGAGCTACAAGTAAAACAAGGAAATTTACCTTTTAATATGACAATAATTTATCGTGCGGGATATAGTCACAATATCTATTACTTTTATTTTGGAAGACATGTTTTCTGGCTTCACTGGAAATATTTTCTCTTGGGTTGATGGTAGAGAAGTGGTAGAAAGTCCTAAAAGAGCCAGCGGTGTCTGCGGGTTGACTATCCCTGAATTTGGAGTTGAAGATGAGAGAGATCCACATGTGATCATGTCTCAGTCATCATCTTGGAAAAAAACTAAGATCAACATTTAAATTGTGCAGATTTTTCTTCTTGTCTGCCTGAAGTTTATCTTTCTTGTGAATCCTCTGTCCTCTCATATGTACTCAGAAAATTCAGTTTGGCTCAGCCTACATTTCTATTATGTGCAAAGCACTCTTCGAGTACAGATTTATTTCAAGATTAGCTTGACATATATAGTGTTTGAATAAATGTTTGTTCAGTGAATAGAGTGTTTTTCTTTAATGATCTAATTCAATAAGGCATCTCAATTATAGGTCTGAATTCTGTGCCATATTTTCTGTCCAGGTTCGTTTTTCTTTCATTTTCATGGACAGTATTACTTGAGGAAGACACTGACAAAGTCACATCCAGCATATGTCTTTATTATAATATTTGAAACCTACCCTGGGGAACTCATTGCTCTATGCAGAGTTGAGTGGTAATGAAACCAATCATTTTACCATTTAACAGCAGCTGGCTTTTCGTCATATGTTTCTTTCAAGTGCTAAATATTCTTTTCCAATATTAGGAGTAGATTAAATACAGGATGTAATTCTATAGAAAGAGAGTGTACAATAATTTCAAGAGCATGGGCTTTGGAATTAGATTAGAATTTTGGATTTCAGCTGTATAACTTTGTTATTACTAAACTTCAGTACAATTCTGAATCTCCAAGTCTTAGTTGCTACTGTAAAACAGAATTCATGCTTTGGGTGGCTAGAAGAAATGTAGAAAACAGTTGTGAAAGTCAAGACACTTTATAGATGTTCTTAATAAATAGTAATTAAATAATAGAAACTTATTGCTCTCATTAGCTCTGTACGTTTATTAATTTTCAATATTATTCACATGTGAATAAGCTAGGAGTGTCCCAAATATTCATTTTGACTTATTTTTTGGTGAGATTAAAATGAAATTAAATGTTAAATAAAATAACTTACTTGAAATAATTCTTTATGTAAGCTATCAAATGTTTATTTCCTTCCATGTGCTATTCTCTGTGCCTCTGGCTATGGATTATTTTCAGTACTAGTGATGGTTTTTACAATAATAGATCACACGGTTTAAACAGCATGGCTAGCATCATTCTAGCTGCTATCTGTGTTTTAACTCATTTTTTCTTCAGAATAAGCTATGACAAATAAGTTAATTATAGTTTATATTTGAGGAAAGGCCAAATCTAGTGTGATACATCTAGTCAATGCTCCCACTTTTTTGAACCAAGACTGGCTTGCTTCAGTCCTTCAGTCCCACAGTCTTTCTCATTCTTTTGACTTTCCTGACTTCTATAGAACCTGGGGGTGACTCTCTAATGACATACGTGGCTATGAAGGTACAATTGCCAGTATACCAAATGTCCACATTCAAAGGTGAGCACCTCATCTACTGCTTTAGTAGAAAGTCTTTGAAAATGAAAGATTTTGTGTTTTGTTAAAACCTTTATAGGGCTATTTTAATGTCCTTATCCTATATTTAAATAATGCTAAGTAATCTCTTGTCCTTCCCTTAATGATTTAGAATTTTTCACTTCTAAAACAAAAAGTTAGTTCAGTGAATATCTTTGTATGTATTACAGTAGTTTGCATAATAGTAGCTTGATAGTCGCTATAAAGTAGATAAAAGTGTAAATCTATTGATATTCTAAAAATAATATATTTTTATATTGTTCAGGTCAGTTAGAGACACTTGGAGGTTTGAAGTCAGTAATTATGTCCCCAGTTTTTAAAGATTTGTACAGTGTATTTTATTTGATAATTATTTCTTGCTTCAATATCTTCACCTGAAAAGAGTACCAGGACCCCATCTCCAATTTTTCCTTAGCAGTATTAAATACTGAAAATCATGTAGATAATATTAACATAAATTTGCAATATATCTTCCTCTTAAATATTACCCTGTCTCTTGAGAGGTGGATCAAATTTATTTTAATTTTTTCTAAATTCTTAATTTTTCATTTTTCTTCCTGTATCAGTCTTCATTAAGAACTTCCATTAGTGATCTTAGAGAGACCAGGAAGTTTGCACTGTTCTTTAACATCAAATTTTAGTGCTGAAATTATTCAATTGTGTATGTAATTATATATTAGATATTTAAATATGTGTTTTATATCAACTTTTCATAAAGGTTTATTTTCTAGTCATTTGAAAGATTTTTGTTAATAGCAGTAATATTTCTTATAAATAAGAAGTTTGGTCTTGATTTCTAGGATAGGTTTTAGTCACCAGTTAAAATCATCTATCTAGGATAATTTTCAGTCATCAGCTAACTTACGTTATTGTGTATGTTTAGAAATCTGTCTCATACTGGTCAAAATAGTTTTTATCTTCCACTTTTAGGGATATTACCATCAAATATATAAATAAATAGCCAAATAAATATAAGGATGGATTACTTACTTTTAACATTTTTGTAGAGTATTATATATGCATGTATGTAGTAAAAATTCTAAGTATAAACAATTTAATTTTCCTAAAGTGTCCACAAAGATACTGTTCAAACAACATAAATCTATGTGTGTGACAAGAACTACATAATTTACTGTTGAAAATATATACTTTATAATTGATATTTTCTTAGAGTTAACACTAAAAATACTTGAAAGGAGACATTAATTCTTTAATGAAAGGAAAGTTAGTATATAATTTTTATATTAATAACTGTCTAATAATGAGGTATAATAATTATATAATGAATTTATTGATTTTCTAAGCTTGTGCTATAGAAGATTATTTGATATTCCCATATTTAAAAAGTGAGATTTTAAAAAGTTTTACTAAAATTGTATTGAAAGCTACATTAGTAGTCCTATATTTTAAAATTTCAGTTACTTAATATTGTCTTATGAAACTTTATTATTTTATATGTAAAGGAATGGAGGCCTATGCTACGATATTTCTTGTTCATGTTACAGATCTTTCAATCATATTCTTCTGTACTCTTCCTAGTTTTTAAAATTATATAAGTAAGCTGTCCATTTCCTTCACTGAGTATAATTCATTATTAATAAAATTTTATGTGTTCCATCAGCAATTTGATGACTTAAAGCAATGATTTTTTGTGTATTTCACAACACATCAGGACTCTGCAAAGTGTCTCTGGGGGTCCTTTGATGTCTAGACAGTTTAAATTATGCTTGCTCCCCTGCCTCCAAATTCCACCCCTGTTTTGCTTCAGGGGTTGTGGGAAATGAAAACAAACCAGAAAGGTTCCACAGCCCTACAGTCCAGGGAGAAAAGCAAACACATAGAATAAGCTGTATATCTACCATGGCAGGTGTACAGAAAAAGGCCCGTTGGAGGGAATGGAAAAAAAAAAAAGGAATTAAGGGTAAATATTATCCTCATACCTATTTCTTATTGTATTTATAGTATGAAAATAAATGTGTGTTATGAACAAGATGAAACTGGCAGAAGTATCAGGGACGGAGCCCAAGTCACTTTTTAGCTCAGGGCTTTTTCCCTCCCAGCCCTCCCCAGGAAACCAGATCTAAGGCTTTGGTCTAGTTATTGTACATTGTCCTATTTACTGAAATGGCAAAGTGAAGAATTATGTTTTATGATGGAGAACTAACTTTATTTTTCTTCCTTTCTCTTTTTTTCCTTTTATAAATTTGGATATCATGGTTCCTTCCAATTCATCTTGTTAGAAAGTAAGTACTTCTGAAATTTTAGAGCAGTTTTCATAAAACATTGATATTTTATTAATATGAAATTACAGAATTTTTAATATTTTAATTCTGATTGAGATGATTAGCTTTTGCATTAGTTATCAAATTTTTTATTCAATTAGAAATAAGCAGTGTTTCATAGGTATTCATGATCTCTGAGAATACAGATTTTGGAAGCATACTTAGTCTATCTTTCATAGCCATGATTAACCTTTGTGTTTAAATATATATGTATAAAATAATTATTAATTTGATTTTTTCTAAATATAAATATAATAAAATTATATAAATAAGATTTTAATTTATTCCTACTCAGTAGCAGTTAAGAGCATACATTCCTTCAAGAAAAGAAGTATAAGTTTTTGAGGCTTTATGGAATTCATAAGAAAATTAGAAATCAATAAGAATAGTGGTAGGAAAGACTTTCAACCTATTGTTTCTAGTACATTGGATGAATCAGTTACATCTTAATAAGTTTTAAACTCTTTTGATGATTTTAGAAATTGTTTTAAAATAACATTGACCAGAATTCTGCAGTTAATGTGCTTAAAAACAAGTGCTAGTCAGTAAATGAACTGCATTGTAGAATAGCTGTCTGACTCTTCTACAATCTAAATTTTTTTATAGCTTTGAAATAAAATAAATTTCAGTTTTGTCTTTGGAAAGATTTGGGGGAAATTATAAGTCATTTAGACTTTTGAAGAGGTTTAGTCATGTAATTTTGAATTATACGTTTTCAGATTTTTCCATATAAATCTTGAGTTTACAGTTAATAAGCAGTATAATGTAATAGTGTATTCATATGCAATAGAACTTACTATGTGTATAAAGCTGGATACTTAGAACATATGTTTGCAGTAACTGCTATTTAATAGCCCGTTTATCTTTAACAATTATCTTTACCTTAGGAAAAAAAAGGTAAATTTTAGCAGTGTTCTGTTTAGTCAGTATTTCTAAGCTGGCTTTAATTCTGTACTGCTCCCATCATATTCTAAATCGAGTCCTCAGAATTGTGTGCATTCAGAGCTTAGCTATCAAGAGCAGGAGGAAGACTCTGAAGCTTTCTTTTAGATGTACAATTTTATTAGACTGCATTTTAAAATATATACATTGTGTCATTTTTATGTATTGGATCCTGTTTTACTTGTCATGTTCACATCTTCCTGCCAAGTCCCTACGGAAAGTCTGTATTTCCGACAGTTTTGCTAAATAAAAACTCCAAAGATCTGGCACAATCATTCTGGCTTCAAATTTTCCAAAAAGTATAATGTAAAAATGTGTATGTTACAGTGTTCAGTGTAACATATATTGAATGATTTATCTGGAATTCATTCAGTGAGAGACATTTGTAGGGAGATAAATCTTTATAGTGAGTGGCATCATTTAAATATGAGTAAAAGTCTTTTGTAAAGAAGAATAATGAAATGAGGTCTGTGAGTTTCCGGGAGCTTCATGAGTAAAACTATTGCACAAGCACACAGCCTTATTCCCCTGCGTACTTCATTGCTACAACCATATTGTACTATGAGCAGATTTATGTTAGGCTCTTGTTTCTTGTCAGATCCAGTGGAATCATATTTATGTGTTGGCACCGAGAGGCTGCCTCCAAAAATAATAGCAAGTACAGTCTTCATGTTATTATAATACTTAGAAGCCTTTATGACCGTGATAGTGAAGTGTGCTCTGCTAACTCAGCAAAATAGACTTTTTCCTTTTCCGGGTGAATTTTTATAGTAAAATATTTGGTAATCTTGATTTTTAGAAGTTTTATGCTAGTAATATAAAATTATTTTAACTCCAGAAGTTCAAAGTTTAAAAGTTCAATATTTTAATAGTCTTCTTGTCTAAAAAAAATTTGAGTTATGTACCCAGCACCCCAAAGAGGCAGATAGGGTGTAGTTAATACTTACAGTCAAAATTATTTGAACCAAATATTGATCTTCTTACATATTAGAAATTTGAATGTGTGTAGAAACATAATTAAATGAAAGCAATAGTTATAGATAAAACACTGTCTTGTAAAAAAATAGTTTGCAAGCAAAACACAAAAATGATGTAAATCTACCCCACAAAATGTGTACATATTAAATATACTGTAAATATCTTGGCCGTTATATAAATAAATCCCAGTAATTTTTGCAAATATGTGTTTTGATATTTTAAAATCATTAGTTTAATACTGGTTGATTTCTTTTAAAAACTGATTTAATAATTTACTCACTTGCATATACATAATTATTAGCAGGGCAGGATTTTCTCTTTGACATAATTGAGAAAAGAATGTCATTATAGATGCTATATAAGAGATGGATACAGATATAGTTGGCCAAGTAAAAAGTGCATTCCTGTGAGTAACTTAAATGCTTATAATTTCAAAGCAGTTCTTCCTTGGTTTCTTATTATTCTTTTGTTGCTTTTCAACCTATGAGATGGAGCTGCCCTTGAACTTGTTTTTTTTTTTTTTTTTTGATCATTCAAGTGCAACCGTCAAGTTGTCTGTAATATTTTAAAACTGAGACTACATAGTGTTATTTTACAAAATAAACACCACATAAAATTTATGGCTTTGGTTTCTTTAAAAGACAGTGTCGGTTGCTTTATGAATAAAAGTATAATTTCAATTTAGGAGGCTTTTTTTTTTCCTGAATCCTGTAAGACAGATGCATCTGATTAACTTTGGTGAAACTGGACTGGCCCGTTATTGTAATGTAGATGTTTTCGGGTTTTAAAAAGCCATGCAAGAAGGGCTTTTTTTCTTCAGATTCAGAGAACAGTTTTAGTACAGAAGCTGCATATCAGATTGCTTCATTTTTGCACACTTTTCTTTTCTAGTGGAACCTCTCCATTAGCCTGTCTGAATGCCATGCTTCACACTAACACTCGAGTAGGGGATGGATCATTCTTCAAAATCCCCGGGAAGTCAGGCCTCTACGCTCTCAAAGTAAGTTGGATTCTTCTTGGTTTTATAAATTCTTACTATGTATCATGCATTTTTCAAACCTAGTGCAGGTAAACAAAATTAGATTTGAGTAGTGATTAAAAGAATGATTTAGAGCTTTTATGGATTTTCATATGTAATAAAATTATTCCTATTAAAAATAAAAAGTGGCAAAAAATAAATAAAAAGTGGCTTTTTTAAAGGAAAGTATATCTGTGGTTTCCTGCACAACATATAGCAATGGAAAATAGTTGTGGTGTCCTTAAAATTGTTGATTCTTCTAAAATTTATGGGGAGGAATATCATGGGTCATTGGCAAGGACCTCAAGATGATCACAGTTGCCTAAACTCTTCCATGTAATGACCATCAGTCGTGACATTACAGGCTTCACACCTGTATGCCTTTCTTTTTTAAAAAAATTTTGTAAAAATAAAATATTCCTTATGTTCAGGAACTTTCTGATATACATCAGGTATCCAATTTGCTGCTGAATGGCAATGATAAAGAAGTCTTACTAATAATCATAGTTGTTATTTGAGCAAAATACAAAAATAAAATAGAAGGTTTCAGATAACCATGTATTATCTTAGTGTGTACATAATTCTCATCTAGAATTGAAATGCCATCTAAAGTGTAAAATTCCAGAGGACTAAATTCTTATGATCTACAAATGATTGTGTAGCTAAAAAAAAGTAAATTGGGTGTATTATTTCTCTTGAAATAAAATGGAATGACTTTATCATATATTATGGATTACATTTAAAGTTCATTAATTGTTTGAGGAGGTTTTGTTGTTGTTCTTATAACTAATTTATACCTGGCAATGAAAGCAGAGATTCTTCCTTACCCGTTTGACATTGGGTTCTTGTCACTGTGTGGTTTTCAGAAAATAACAGCCTTGTCAAAATAATTTTTTGGTTACTTTTTGTAACTACATTGTATTTAATTTAATGATCAGATTTCTGAGTTTTAAATTCATTTCTTTATATCAAGAGGGTTGTAAAATTGGGGAAAAAATGAAAGTAGTGTGTATCAAAAGAAAATATTTTTGTTTTAATTTTTGGTATACATTTTAAAAGGTTGCCTACAACTACTATGAAAAGAGCTTTTACCAGATTTTTTTTCATCCCAAGGAGTGACTTTTACACTAGATAGTAAATCTGTCTTCAAATTCCAAATCACATTGACCTGCACTATATTTTAGAATTCTAAAAGTATTTTAAATATTTTCAGTTGCTAATACATCTCCATCAATCCTCATTTAAAAAACTAATACAGAAAGAGGAGTCATACCCAGCGGATGGGACTCTGGATTTAGTCTGTGAGTCTGAAGCGGATGGCACAGAGATGGCTGAGGCGAGCGCCCATGGAGAGGAGAACGGAGGTGAGTGTGAGGAGCTGTCAAACCAAAACTTTTGATCTTGGAAAAGTTGCCTATGACTCTAGTAATTCACTCATTAATCACAAACATTGAGAGATAAAATTTTCTTCTTTTACAGCTTACAAAGATTTATCTTCATTCAGTTTTAATTTTCAAAGATCAGCATGTAAGAAGTGTACACAGTTCCTTGGCTTTCTTTGTTAAGTGTCTCTTTTCTTGAATCCCTTGCTGGAGTGTTACTAATATTAGTATATTTCTCATGTAGAGGTAATAACATATTTGGAGGGATAGGTGGTTTTTTCTTTTGGATGCAGGAAGAATACATACTTTTGTCTTATTACCAATTGTGCTGTTGCTTGCTGTGATTCCAAGTAGTTTTACTTATTTTATTTTTTATTTTTTTAGAATACCTTGGTTTCCTGTTTTGTCCTTTGTAAACAAAGCTTAGTGTTATTATTTCTCATAAAAAAAAACCGAAATAAGATGTTTTGTGGTTAAACACTGTTGAAAGGAAATAACTTTTTCTGAATTATAAGGAAATATTTTCAAGCTCTGAATTTTGGCCTTATGTCGTCGTCTTTATCACTCTCAGGACAATGACCTTATGATTCTGTGGCTGTACGGAATTTGGTATGTGGCTTTGTCCTACAGAAGCTGCTGTACCTTCTCCACCCTGCCCACTTATCTAACCATTGGTTCCTCATTACGATTTGGGAGTAAAACTGTGTAATTAAAATCTTTGTTATTAGACTCATGAAAGTCAGTAAATTATCTTTTCAACGAACAAATCTTAAAGGGCCCTTCAAAAAATACGGTATTTCATTAATGACCTCAAGAATCCACCAGAATCCCTTCTCGTGCTCTCCCCATGATGACTCTGATGTGCTTGCTCAAAGGCCCAAAAGACCGACGCAACTTCATTTCCATCTGATTTATGCAGTTGGATATTTAATGTAAGAAACAGACATTCTTGTCTTAATAAAATACTCACACATTTAGATTATTTTTAACAATTTGCCCTTGCCTTCATAACTCTACTTCTATCCTCATTTGTCTCCTCCTTCACCCCATCCTTGTGGTGGTATTTTTTTTTTTATTGGTACATTACATATACACATGATGATTGCACTCAATAATGAGAATTTGTACCATTATATGACACAACTTAATTCTCATTTTTTCCCATAGCCCTACCCACCCTACCACCCCCACCCCCACTCCCTATATATATTAACTTTGTTTCCTTTTTTTTTTGTTATAACCTCATTTTTTTCCCCTTCACCCTATTTCACTTTGAGTATTTTCTATTTCACAATATATAACATACAATTCTAGAATTCATTTACATCTTTATTTTTTCATACCAGAGAAAAGTTGCGATATTTACCTATCTGTGACCGAAGGTCAGAAAGAAGACAAACCAGAAGTGCACAGAAATGTCTGGCATTCCAGCCGGGCCAGTGAACGGGGTATCCTGAGAGGGAGGAGACCGCTAGCTCATTGCCATCCATACTGCCTGCACAGGAGAGCACTCATGGAGTCTCAGCATACGCTCAGACTCAGCTTCTACTCTGTGCTGGGCAGTTCTGACCTTGCATTTCCAGCAGGAAGTAATTGAAACAAACCTCTCTTGGAGCTTATGTTCTTTGAGATGGTCAGTAAGTGGAATAAATACTTACTATCTGTAGCTTATCCAATCATGACAAGTGATACTAGGAAAGATAAAATGATATGTTTGAATCATTTATACTTAAATGGACATACCTTGAGAATATCTTCATAAGTGCAATAAATAGGTCACATAGGTAAATTTCGCATCTTTTCTCTGGTATGAGAAAATAAAGATGTAAATGAGTCCTAGAATTGTATGTTATATATTGTGAAATAGAAAATACTCAAAGTAAAATAGGGTGAAGGGGGAAAAATAATGAGATTATAACAAAAAAGAAAGGAAACAAAGTTTATGTGTATAGGGGGGTGGTAAGGTGGTAGGGCTATGGGAAAAAATGAGGATTAAGTTGTGTCTTATACTGGTACAAATCCCCATTATGGAGTGCAATCATGAGGCGTATATGTAATGTACCAATAAAGATTTCAGTTTAAAAAAAAATGTTAAGGTGGAGGAAAGGAGCATATTTGAAAACAAAACCTGAGTGCAGTGAAGGAGCAGGTATTTATGGTAGACAGTCTAAGTAAAGGGAACTACTTGCAAAAGCCACGAGGCAGGAGAGTGCCTGAAGTCTTCCAGAAGCAGCAGGATGCTGGTGTCACAGGGAACTCAGAGTGAACAAAGGAAGAGAGTATGGTACGATATGAAAACAGATAAGGTACGGGGGTCAGATCGTATAGTATATTGCTGTAGACTTTTGCTTCGAGTGATTCGTTATTCTTTTACAATGTTTTGAGCTAAAAAGACAGTGATCTCACTGTTTAGGTATGCCACTAAATATAAGAAAACAAGGACAAAAACAGGAAATACTGCCATAATGTAAGATATTGCCATAATGTAAGGCAAGGATGTTAGTTACTCCAGTGAAAGGGGCTGCAGTGGGTATGATGACAAGTGATCAGCTTCTGGGTACACCTGAAGGAAGATTCCAGAGGAAACACTACCTGATAAAGGAAGATAAAGGAATTGAGAATGTCTCCAAAGTTTGAGTGTGAGCAAGTAGAAAAATAACTTTGTTTTTACCTTAGACACAGTAGTTTATTCTGGACTTTGAGGATGAGATTACATTTGACAACCAGATGGGTGTGTTAGTAACTACATTTATTTGTTCAGAATTCAAAGAAAATATTAGTTTAGTGCATGGTGAGATATATAGGTCTTAACTAACATCAAAATAGATTAAGCATTTGCATGTTAAACATGCTGGAAGATACAAATAGGTACAACTCTTGAAGATGTAGAGTAGGCAAGGACTTTTGAACAGACTGTAATGGCATAAGAAATCTTATCAACAATCAACAGATAGAATCATATCAAATTAAAGTGTTTCTGTATAGCAAAGAAAAACCACCAAATGAAGAAGAAACCTACAGAACAGGAATATAATTTCCCAGCTATTCTTGGACAGAAGACTGACTTCTAGAACATATAAAGAACTCAGAAACATTAGACTCCTCAAAATAAAGGATCCAGTCAAAAACTGGACAACCTAAGTAAATAGATACTTCTCAGAAGTACAAATGGCCAATAAATACAGGAAAAAATGTTCTGCACCATCAGTCATTAGTGAACTGCAAATTAAACCACATTGAGATACCATTTTACTCCCCCAAATAATGGCTATCTGAAAAAGACCTAATAATAAAAAATGCTAGCATTTGTGGAGAAAAGAGGAACTCTTCTCCATTATTGGTGAGAATGTAAACTGATATAACCACTACGGAAATCAGTGTGGTGATTCCTCACAAAAGCTAGAGCTAGAAATTTCCTTTGATTTAGCTGTCTCCTTTTTAGGTATGATAATTTATGATAACTAGATCTTACCTAGATTTGTTATCTAGATTATGTAACAGTGTAGTTCTTGTATATAGTGAAGTACTGCTCAGCCACAAAGAAACATAAATGAAGTATTTGGAGATAAATGGATCTAACTTGAAAAAAATAATGTTAAGTGGAATGAGACAACAAAGTTAAATATTGCATGGTCTCTCTTATATGAAAAATTCGAAATACACATATAAATTAAAAGCAAAATAGAAAATAGATCAATAGGGAATAGAGAGAAATTCAAATAATGCTGCAAATTGCCTATTCAGTATTTCAAAACATTTTGATATACATTATAATTTGTTTTATTCATGCTATTACATTCTCTTAGTTCACTGAAAATAAAGTCTTCTGCTACTTTTTGTTCCTTCTTTATAAAAATCTTTGTATCTGTTTTATCCTCTGAATAACAACTTTGAAAATGGTACAAGAGGTATTAACTATTGTCAGTCTTGAATTATTTTGTTTGGGAAGTTTCCATTATTTTTCCATAACATGTTTAAAAAGTAAGAGAAGCAATACAAAGGAATGACCTTGCTGGAAATGCAGAGCTGAAAGTGCTCACTTTATAGGCGGATTTATAGATGTAAAATTGGAAGAGGTCACCAAGGAACTGAGGGGAAATGGCAAAGTAAAGAGACTCCAAGCTTAAGGGGAGGGGCTCTTGAACTTCAAGAGGTTGGAGAGTTGATAGGAAACAGTAAATGGGACTGATGGTTAAGGGACAAGAGCGCAAGGGTTCTGTTTAGGAAACCAAGTGAAGTCAAGAAGGAAATGACTCAAATCCATCAGAGGTGTTGATTTGTCAGTTGGGGTGAGTAAGAAAGCACTACTGGGTTTGTTATCTAAGTCTGGATGATCTGGACACTGACCATCTCTATGGAATGATAACACTATACCTGAATGGGGTGGATTCAGGAGCTTGATGGAGAGAAATTGGGGATCACAAGTGCGGGCAATGTTTTGAAGGTGTTTTGAGCTACAGAAAAGGAGTGAAATGGGAAAATGCCTGGAAGGGAAGATAGAGTCAAGGAAAATATTGTGTTCTTTTTTTAATGGGAAGTCACTTTTTAGAAAGTTTACTTAAAAGAAATTTCCAGTTGAAGAGGAAAAGCTAATTGCCATACACTCGATTGGATGAAAACTATGGACCATATCTGCTGAGGAGACCAGCCTTGGCAGAGGGTGGACAAGCGCTGAAAGTGAAGCAGGAGGAAAATCAGTTTTTTCTTAAGCGTAAAAGCATGTAAGAACACATGGAGGAAGTGTGGAGGACTGCTTATTGCTGTATTTTCTCTATGATATAGGAAGTAAATTTATTAGCTAATGTGAAAATGGCTAGGTAGGTTTAGAAATGTAAAGAAAAGATACAAAGTATTTGTCTAGGAGAGTAGGAAAGCATTAAAGACACTCTTAAATTATTAATTTTGAATTTACTATGAAATCAGTAACCACAGTTGTGCATCCTCCTTCTACCCACTTGTGCTCAGGGCACTTTCCGGGGCATAGTGGGTACAGGGTTAGATCGGAGAGGATTTAGGGGTTTTCTGAATGTGACTAATGAGAAAAGGCCAGGAATTGAGGGATGGTTGACATGAAGTGAAGGAGTTGAAGTTGGACGCAGAGAGAAGTGACAGGGCGGTGAGAGGAGGGTGGCGACAGTGGACATGCTAATAGAGATGGAATAGATGAATGTGGGAGACAGTGCTCTAGGGAAAATAAGTCAAAAGCAAGGGGACCAGACAGCAGGGTCTGTGACTGAGCTTAAGGGAACAATGCGTGACAGAGAGAGAAGGGAGCCGTGTAAAGGCTGTTACGGATGGTTAAACGGGATGTGTGTTCTTCAGAGGTGCCTGGAGGAGGGGCCATAGAAGTTGGCAGATAAGTACCGTAAATAGGAGTAGTGGACAGTATGGTCTGATGCTGTGAAACACCGTGCTGAGGCCAGCTAAGGAGCAGGAAGGGAGAAGAATCTTAAAGGAGAAGAGGCTAGCATATCGGTCCCATTCCTGGTGCAGAGATACCAGACAGGAAAAGGCAGAGAGCCAGGTTTTGTAGACCAAAACAGCGAAGGCAGGATTCGGAGAATATGGGGGTCGTAGTAATTTTTCCTCAGGATTAATACTGAATTCCAAAGCAGACAGAGGAAGCGTTAGTTCCAGGAGCTTGGCACGGCTGGGAGGTGGGGTGAGAGCACTCAGCCAGTAATTAAACCAAAGCAGGGATAGGAAAACTCCCCTAATTTGACATGTGAATAGGTACTTCACAGAATCACTCAGACCCCCACATATCCAGCTAATGCGACCCAAATGAAATTTCCTGGCCTCTCCTTTGAAGTTGCATTAGAGAAATTGCTTTGGAGAATCACTGAAAGAATAGTAAATAGCTTATTTCCTTGAGTATTTCCTTGACTTGCCCACTTCTTCTGTATCTTACTGCAAACCATAATTGCTCCTTGCAGGACAAGCATATTTCCGATTCATGTAAGTATCATGCACCTCTGTGTACAGCCTTTTAATCTAGCCTCAAGATACATTTTCAGACCTAGCCACTGGAAATCTATTGAGTGCTTATACGCCTTTGTAAACTGTGTATATCCATATTATTTGACCTTTGTAGCATTTCTGTGAAGCACATGATTTTTATAAGCTCTGTTGTTTTAATTACTAGTGGGGAAATAAACTTAGGTTAACATCTCAACTAATTCTCAAGCCCAGATACTTGAGACACAAAGACCAGGTTCTAATCACTCAGGTAGTATGCCTGGACCCAGAGGGGACAGCTATCAGCCAGAGGCCACTGATATACCTTCCCTTTTCAACATTAGTCTGTATCTATTTTGGTTGTAAATTGACAGTTTGACGAAGAGAAACCAGTGGCTTATCCAAATGAAGGATTGGGATACTACGTGATTACTTACGTATCAACAATACGTCCGTCCCAGGACACGGACCTGCTCTAGGTGATTTCCTTACTTATGATACAAACATATTTGAACCAGCAGGTAGAATTCCTGTGCTCTCCACACTCCTTACAGCTGTACAAATACACAAAAATGAGAAGAGAGAGCAGATAGGGTGCAGGCTCGAGGGAAAGGGGGGGAAATGAGGAGGGAGGGAGGGAGGGAAGGGCCCACTATTTGTTTTTCTAATTTTGTTTCTTCTTCTGCTATTGCTACATTGAGGTGAAAGTGGGAAGTATACTGTATTAAGGTAAATAATAACCATTAAAGGGTGAAATACCTTTGACACAGTCAAAAGAATAAGTGCTACCATAGTTATTTTAGATTAGTAAAGATGTACTGACATTTGGTTCACATGACTGAGTTAAGTAGAGAATATCTGAGGAGGAATCTTACAGAAACTGGTAACAAGAAAGAAATCTTAGCAGCTTGATGACAGTCAAGAACACTGACGTCCTTAGGTAGAGTTGAGATGTTGGCTGACGGGCTTTTGTCCTCCTTCCGGAATCAGCGGGCTGGCAGAGCACAGTTTTTGAAAATGGGAGATGCTTTGCCAAGACACTTTCTTTCAAGTTTTCTTGAAAATTTTTGTGGTATGAGGAAAGTGGTATACTATTGATTGTAGAACTTTTATGAGGCACAGAACTACCATTATGTGTATGTTTCTCTGACTTCTAAGCAGTCTCTCAGGTTAGTATGTATTGGAAATACAGACTTGAGAAAGTAAACTGCTCACATTTTACAAAGCAAAGCTCTAGAGACCGAAGAGTGATTTATTTGATTCACTTGATATATCTGTGTTGACAACCCATGACTATTTATGCCTATATGAGTATACATCTTTGTCACCCAAAGAAAATATTATGAAGTTTACAGTCTACTTTAGTCAGAGATTTATGGGTATGTTTGTGTCTGAGTTGTTTTGTGAGCATAACACATTGGGATATCATGAGTTTCTTCACACATACTAAGTTGATTACAGTGCAGGTTGGCAGAACACATACATATTTTATATGAAATGATCCCATCCGTGGACAGTCTTCACCCTCTTCATCGTCTACCATTGTTGTTAACAAGAAAGAAATGTGTTTTCCTTTTTACAGCTACGATATATTTCATGTTTGAAATCAACAGCAACCATCCTATTTATTTTCTTAAAATGAGGAAACCGGAGACTGTACAATTTTCATCTGAAGAGATCAAAAGGGGTTCTGCTTGCTATTAACCCTAATGGCTTTCAGAGAGGAAGCAGCACATGAATGAGGGAATTTGTACTTTAAAAGTCCCATTTAAGAAAAAAGTAGAGAACATATATCCTGTGTCTTAGACCATGAACCCCAGGGTAAATAATGATTCCAACATTTCAAGAATGTCATATGGCCCCTTTTCATTATTCTTCATGGCCAGTTTTATAAGTGGGTTTCTGATTGTGTGATTCTTGGCAGAGTTGTGTTAATTTAATGAAACATTATTCAGCTCTGTCTTTGTTTTCATTGGCTCAGAGGCCACAGCTTGAAGGGTCTTTTATCAAAAATGAAAAGTGCTTTAAGGCGGCCCAAAGTGTGTGGGTAGGATCTCTGTTGAGACATCAATTACATACAGATGAGGAGTTTTGTGGAGAAAGTGAGGAGTATGCTAATAGAAGCTTAGACACCCCTCCCTGGGGGCGCAGCCGCACTGAATTACAGAGCATATTTGCAGAAGAGGAAGTGAAAAAGAGTGAGGGAGACAGTGAAGCTGGGAAGGGAATTCTTTGAGTAACTGTAGAGGTGGTGCACCTATTGGGCATCTTTTCCTCGCAGTCTTGTTTACTGAGAGTTTTCCCACGGTTCCCCTAAGACTCTTGTAAGTAAAGGACTGAAACTCCTCCAGGGTCAGTAACAGGCCCCTGATTTTCTTGGGTTAAGCATGTTGTCTTTCATCCAGCATGTTTGTGTTTTGGTCAGCAACTGTTAACTGATGGAGACACCTGCTCTACACTGGTGGTCTAGAGAAACTTAAGTATGTGAACATTATGTTGTTATAATGATGCATAGAACAAAGTAGGGAGGAAAGAGAATACTCTTGACAGTCAGACCACTGGCAGGATATAAAACTTCCCCTGCCCACTCTTTCTCATCCTGTTTTCTTTTATCCCTGCCCACGGGTTTCATAGATTTTGAGAAGCATGAGGAATTTCAAAGGACCTAGCAGCCCTGGTGCAGTCTCTGCCAGGGTTGTTCTTCAGTCAGCTCAATTAGACATACTTGTAGAGCAGATGTCCAGAGAGTAGAAATTTCAGTCTTATTGTACTTGTCCCTTTGTGCTGTTGATAACCTTTATAGTGAAGATTCTTTTCTTATGTTGAGATCTTTTGTGCTTTTAATTGGACTAATTTCCTCTCCATTCCCCTTCTCTGATGATGGAGAACAGCTGGCCACCACCTAGTTGCCACCCGCTTCTTCTCCAGATGTTTTACTCCAATACCCCAAACATCACTTAGGGATACTGTGTTCCATTTCTTTTATCCTTTAGAGACCCCTTCTCACATTTTCTCACTTGAATGTGAACTTTGTTGTTGTGTAAATGAATTTTAGTGAGTTTTAACTGTCCAGAGCCATTGATGAAAAGAAAGTTTTCTTTGTAAGTGTAGATAAAGTGACTCATTTAAGTGTACTTTCCCTTTTTTCTTGAGTTATGGGGTAAATATTTCATATACAGATAAAGATTAGAAAAGTATGATCTCATAATGAAAACAAAACCTGTCTCAAAAACAAAATTAAAGGTATTCCCCCAGTTCCTCATTTTGACTCCAGCCAATGTTCTGTTTGATTTATATCGTCTGTGATTTGTATGTAGGAACAAAGCACCCATGCTCTTAAAAGAAGAAGACTCATTCATTGATGCCAGAACAAGAAATAACGTTTGTCAAGTGACTATAGATAAGCATTTCCTGAACATTTAGTCACCTGGATACCTCACCTGACTCCTCTTTATTGTACCTGGGGTTGATATTTCGTATGTGCAAGTAATTCATAGAGATGTCCCCGAGTGAGCCCCTGACCTTGGTCTGTGCCAACCTTCTGCTGAGATCCTTTCAATTCACTTTGTTTCTATTTCTTATTTTCTAGGTCGATTGCTTTATTTCTCTACAGCTGTTTCAGGAAACTGATGCAGCATGGAAGGTCACAGGTGTTGTGCAAGTACAAAAGAAATATCCTCTAAGGGTTTTTCACTTCACACAGGCAGTGTATGGTGTTATTCCTCTTTATCGTTTGGAGAGAGAAAGCATTACTGGTTCTATACTAGAATCGTTAGGTGGTTAAAGGCTGCTACTGTTAGGAGATGCTTTTCCTGTTAATATATGTATTTTGGGAGTTGAGTTTCTTCTTTTTCTATTTTGTGATTGAAAGGATATTTTAGGGGTATATAGAAATAGTAGTATAACTGAATTTTTTTGGCTGATAAATTAAGTACTTGTAGGTGAGTGGTATTCCTATAACCCCATCTTCAGTGTGTAAGTGGAGACCGGAGTATTTGTGAACTACTGAGGGAGACTGTAATGAAGCTGTGGTATATTCAGTTCTGGACAAGTGAGTATCATTTGCGGCATTGAAGGGAACTAAGTGTCCACCCTAAAAATATCTTAAAGGAGGCTTATCTTAGTGCTGTCTCTTGCTAGTATAATTATCATCTTATTCACCGTTTGTGTTGGTTTACTTTGCTCTTTTTTCTTCTAAAAGCCTCTCCTGAGTAAGAAGAGGGATTATTTGGGCTAATGATGCAGACTATGTAAAATATAGTAAAAAATGAAGTTAATGAAATGCATTTTATTACTAGAAAATACTGTCCTAAATGTTATCCAGTTACAATATTCAAAGCCCTTGTCCTTTGGAAATTTTATGGAAATATATCTGTTTTCATAATTTTATTTTTAATATTGCTCCATTTAATTTCTAGTTTTTCTTGGCAATGCCTGTCCTTTGAATGTTTTTGTTGTTTTTGTTGTTTTCTTGCTGTTGAATGCAAACGAGAAAACTTGTTTAAGCCCAGAAGCCTATACCTATCTTGTAGGAAGAAATATTTTTAGGAGAGCGGTACTCTCTGTGCTGGATCCAAAAATGATTTAGGAATTATCTTTGTCTGAAAGAAATGGGACTTGAGTGAAGACTTTATTGGAACCACATAGATTTCTCTGATCTTTTAAAATCAATTCTTAAAAATTTGGACACATAATTTGTTGCTGTGTATATCCAGAATATGCAGCACATATGATGTCAGATTTAAATACTATATATAAAACAGATTACAGATCCAAGATTTTTTATCTGCCATTTGGAAAAGATTCTTAGATTATCAGCATATTGATTCTTCAAAACAACTTTTAGTTATCAACACTGTGTTAGGAAAGGCCTAGTTTTTCCTTAAATAAAATGAGTGATTCTGCACTATTTTTCTTTGAAATATTTTTTTGAAAATTTCATGGCCTCTTGATTTTTGTTCATTGTTTTCCTCTCCACATCATACATGGTACTTGATACAAAGAAATGTACTCACAAGTAGTTATATGATCAAACTAATGATTAATATATAAACTGTTGAGACTCAGCCTTCTTTTAAAGTGCTAGTGAGTGCTAACGAATTGTCACACTATTATCTTCAATGTACTACACTCTGAGATTTAATAATTGTGCTCATTAAATCTTTGTTAAGTCTATGGTGTATTTTAGAATCATTTATACAGAAAGCTGAGAGCATCTGATTACATTGTTTGGAAAATTAAAAGGAAGTATTTGGGGAAGGAATTGGTAGAAGAAAATAAAGTCAAATAACACCCCTACTTACCTTTATTAAATGATGGACACCTGTTCTCTCAGTGTGTTGCTGATGAGATGGCTTAGTAAGATATGTACTAACTGATAGTGCTATATATTTGTGTTACAGTGACTACATAATACCCAGGTTCTGGTCTGTGATGTGTTTTTGCACCTACATGGCTCCTACCTTTTATATAGCATAAAGATTTCTATTTCTGAGTTCTAAATTTAACTTATTTTTATTTTCCCATGCAAAAGTATATAACCGTGCCTTTCCTCCTAAAATAAGGCAATGAGACAATGAGAGAGGATAGAAGAGGGAAATATGTCTCTTAACTGGTTGCAGTACATCTCATCTTCCCTCTAACTTACATCGGAAAGTGTGTGGTTTGGCTTTCCCATTTTTCCTAACTGATTTTAGGTAATTAACACTTTTTCCCTAAAAGACTTCTTTTTTTGAATTGGGAAAAAATTTCATTTTTAGGTATGATTTTCCATAGTAAAATTACATTTGCTGACCTCCTCTTCCATGAATTCTTTCTATGAATGCTAATTGAAAGTTTATTTCAATAGTACATAACTAAGTAAATTTAGTAAAACTCAAATTTAAAATTATAATTGAATAAGCATACAACGTTTAAGCATTCTGAGCCCATCTTTGTGTATAAGTTGTTGAGCTTTCTGAAACCAAGACGCATCCCAGTATTGAAGGAAGAGTCATGAGCTCATCTAGATTGCCAAGGAAGCATGAGTCTGCCTCAGGTGTTTGACTTCAATTGGCTGCAAGGAGCTTGCCAGGCAGAGTGATTCAGAGTAATATTTGGAGAATGGGTCTTCAGAGCAAGTGCTGCAAAGAAAGCTGTTAGGAGTCTTTTCATTCTTTTGTGTGTATAACTAGCAATGACATATGTTCACCCATGTTTATAGCAGCTCAATTTGTGATTGCTAAATCTTGGAAACAACCAAAATGTCCAACACCAGGAGACTGGATAAAGAAGATGTGGTTCTTTTATAGCATGGAGTATTATTTTTCCATTAAAAATGATAAGATTGAGTCATTCGTACTCAAATGGATGTACCTTCAAGACATCCTCAGAAGTGAAATAAATATGTCACAGATGTGTAACTATCGTATTTTTTCCCTGGTATGAGAAAATGAAGATGTAAATGAGTTGTAGTATATATCGTTGATATTGTGAAATATTAAATATTTAAAAGGTAAGAGGGTGTAGGGTAAATAACGAGGGGAAAAAGAATGTGATAGTAATAAAGAAAAAAGGAAACAAAGCTTATGTATATAGGGGATCGGGGTTTGCAGGGTGGGTCAGAGAAGGGGAAAAATGAGAATCAAGTTGTGTCATATTCTGGTACAAACTGAGTGTTGCATGTAATGATGTGTATTCATAATGTACTAATAAAGATTTGAATTTAAAAAAGAAAGCTGTTAGGTGTTTTCAGGAAGCACTGGAAGGTCTCCACTGGCTCGATCAGAAGTGCTGGGAGTTGGGGAGGCCAGCAAAGTATGAGGCTATACCTAAAAGCAGGTCACTTTTACATTCTGATTTCTCCCTTCTCTATATCTTGAGTCAAAAATCAAAATTAGAATTGCAGACATCATCTTGTACACCTGTCTGTGGATTAAGGATTAGATTGGGGGGTACCACTGCCGTATCTCCTTGGTAGCACCAACAGAGGAGCTTGACATGTTCAACCTGAATGGTGAACATGAAAGAAGAGACTGGGACACTTGAAGAAGTTAAAGATACTACAGGACTACAGTTCACAGTTTTGCTGGAAATAGTCACCAGTTTGTCTGGCCCTAGCAGCAGCCTCGTGATTACCTATGATCTTCTACTTGCTTTTGCCCTTTGAACTTCTTAACAAGATATCTCAAAGGATGGCAAAGAGAGTGTGAGAGTCATGGGAGATGAGAGGTGATCTCAAAAACAGATTCACTGTAACCATAGATTATTGCCTAATTTGGGGGAAGCAGCAAAATATAGTCCAAAATAGAATTTCTACATTTTAAAAAATGTGAAATAATGAAAATTCCAGAAAAAATGTGCCTCTTTGTTGTTTCTTCATCTTTAATTTGTCCACCTGTAAAAAGAATGTCTTATCTTATACAGTTTCAAGGTGTAAAGTCTTGACCTGACTACACCTTTGTGATTATGCTGGTATGTGGTTAAAAAATAGTTCCCGTTCTATCCAGAGTACCAAAGAAATATTCATTTCTAAGCTACATATCAGTGTTTGATGTTTACTGAATAAAACATGTGTCCAAATTCTTCACATTTCTGGCTCCTTACAGGGGATTTCCTTGAACATTAATTTTTTTGGCTTGTATTTCAAAAGCCTGACTTACTCCTTTTAAATATGCAGGAAATGATTTAAAATATACTCTTAATTATCTGTTTATCATATCAAGTTTTAAGAAAGTTACAAAAATAAGTATGTAAGATGCAAAGCTTGCTTTTCCTCAGAATATAAAGGTACATGAACTTCTGTAATTCAGTTACTCAGTGAGTGAGTATTTTGTGATTCAGAAAACCTATCAGAAAGAGGACAAAAAACAAAGTAACTCATGTATTCACATTAAGTGTCTATATTGTCAGTGCTTAAAATAATAAATGTGTATATGAGTATGCTGCTTTGAGCCTGTGGATGAATTGCATATACACACTACCTATAGTTTTCTTTCTTAAAAAATTTTCCTAAAAATAAACTTTGAGTCCAGAGGAGCATCATTTACAGAGTTTATTTTCTAATAAAAATTTATTTTCTTTAAAGTTCCACATTTGCTTTATCAGAATCAATTAAGGAAAAAATGGTCCAACTCACAGAAATGTCTCAGGACCAAGAACTAGAAGAAGGGATCAGGCACAGAAGTGCTGCCTAGTGAGAGTATTTATGGCCATTTGTTGGATTAGGAAAGAGCTGGAAGAACAAACAAAGGGAGCTGGATAAAAGGAGATAAATTATATTGATAACTCACTTCATGGTGTTACTAACTCTGTAGTCTCCCTCTCCCTCTGAAGTCCTGGGCTCAACATTGAACAGAAATTTTCATTTCAAAACTACCTATGCAAATGTATGAGAATTACTGCAGTGAACGCATTGCAGTAATAAATTTAAACCATGAGCATGATAGTACAATACATTGCCCAACCATCAGATGGTTTCCTAGGTTTAAAGCAGACAGAGCACAGAGAGAGCTAGAGGGTTGTTCCCCTTAGGAAGAACAGCCGCGTACGCACTACTGAATGGAGTTGTCAAAAAATAAGAGACACAAAGGCTGACTTGTATAGTCAGAATTTATTACTGGATCCTGCTGCATTGAAGCTCACCTTTGAAAGATGCATGAATAAAATCATTTCCCAAGCAAGTAGGTAGTATATTTGAATTTAAATATCCAATACACAGAAGCATTCTCATATTTTCCAAGATTCTCTCATGTCTATGGGATACTTTTGGTTCTCCTTTTTAACCTGTCAGTGAATTTTTAGTTCTCTAGGTCAAAATACAGCATTGTAAATTAAAAAGCAGTGAAGTCTTTGCTGTTGCATACTTGGCTTTTTGCTGTGTTTACATTCTATCCATTTCGCTCTGTTCAGTTGGGACTGTATATCCTGTCTGCCAACTTTCTGTCTCCTTGGTTTATAACACTTTCTAGAGACTTAACAACATTGAAAGGAACCATTCAAAAATTCTTGGTAAATATGATATGGCAAAATAATTACAAATTTCTCTAATGATAGTGTCAAGGAGTCTGGGAACCATGGTTTATGTAAGCTATATTATAAATTGCTTCCTAACTTAAAAAGTTAGACTGTGTTAATGAAAAATGTCATATTGCATTGAGTAGAACAGCAGTCAGCTGATATTTGATTCAAGGGTCTCTGTTATTAATATATGCATAAACCTTTTTAATCAAACTGTTTCCTTGGGCCTGTTGCTCTAACCTCTAATTCTTTATTTATTTATTTATTTATTTTTTATGAGGAATCAAATGACTTGTTTCTGCTTGACCTTATTAACTTCCTGTTTCAGTAGTTCAGATAGCAGCTAAATTATACTTCTGTAGAAGTGGAACTTTTTTTACATCTGATTTTGACTTTTAAGATTAAATATTTTAAGTGGAAAATCCATGAGCTCTAGTATTAGACTAGGCTGATCTGGGATCACAACTCTGTTCTTCCGTTGCCCGTGGTACCATGGGGGATGTTTTAGCTATTGTTACCTAGCTTTCTGTTTTCAGTATAGAAATAGTACCTTTTTGTTTTAGAAAAAAAAAAGCTGCAAGGACTAAATAAGATAAATACAAAGTGTCTAGGTTACTAGTTAACAGTTATTTTCCTAAATTTGTTCATTTAGCTGAGTACTTTCTGTATTAAAACAAAACTAGATTAATTTCTATTTCATCCAGATTAATCTCTTCTGAACCACATATTCATTTCTAGATAAGATATGCTTGTCTCTATCAAAAGCAATTCATGTGTCCTAAATGCTGCATATGCGTATGTTTCCATTTTAACTACAGTTACAACAGAAATAATAATTATTACTTTGCGCTGGGGATTAATAACTACAGTAATTTCACTTCTCTATCTTTAATGTGCTGGTCAGAATCTTCTCAAGTTACCATTACTTGGAAACTTTCTTTACTTAGCATTTACCCCAGTGCCCTTAAAAAGTTATGTTTTGTGATTTTACAATATGTTCTAAAGATATGTTCTTGCATCTAACTTCCTCTTACCTCCTGCCTTTGACATATGCTTCCATTCTGCTGCTACGCATAGTATATCGAAACTTTGATTCCCCAAATAACTCCTTCGCCCCTAATCTACACAGAGAATAGCCTGCTTCTGGGCCCTGCCAAGAGCCCTGCTGTGATTAATCTAGTCTCCCTGGTGGAAGAGGCTGGAGGATGAGTTCTAGCTCCCACATTGGTTTCATAGTGGAGGAAGTTTCTGTGGGCACCTTGTCCCATGTCAGTGAGATGTCAGTTTTCTTACAAGCAGTCTTGTGGAAGAACATGTTCGGCATAGAATAAGGCAAGGGACTGCCCAGCTGTAAAACTGTACAGATTATATCATACTCAGCAGAAAACACCATTTCTTGAAAACACTCTAAGTGTCTGGAGTTGACAATAAGCATCTCAGATTTTCTGTTCTCCATGCCATATGTCTTATCCCATAGAAGAAAAGAAACATTCCCCTGCAGGCTATGTATTCTGTAGGGACAGGGTTCTTGAATAGAGGACTCATGTATCTGTGAAGTCAGATGAATTGAAAAGTGCCATTCACTTAGTTTCTTTAGAATATTGTGTACTGCTCAGTCTCCATAGCTGGATTCAGTTATCTGCTGATTTTCAACTCCTGAAACAGATATTTTTCTATTTTTATGCTAATAAGATATCTCTGTGACCTAGAAATTATCATCAATTAGCTTGTAAGGAAACATAGAGGCTGACAGAGGTTAAAAGGAACTGTGGCCACACAGTTATTAAATGATCCTTTCTCTTACAATGCAGATACTCTTCTTTTTACTGTGCTAGTTTGCTTTATTTTAAGTATCCATTTTCAACTGGAGAAAAGCTCCAAGTGAGTTAATTACAGTGGATGTAAAAAAAGGAATTCAAATTAGTAATATCATTATCTCTCTCCATTTCTAGTATGTGCGAAGCAGGTAACTGATGAAGCGTCTTCCACTCGAGATTCAAGCCTTACTAATACAGCGGTGCAAAGCAAGTTAGTGTCTTCCTTTCAGCAGCACACCAAAAAGGCTCTGAAGCAGGTAAGGGGACTGCCCTTCCTTCTTTGCCCTTTGTTTCTACCTCCTTAAGGTAATGAGTGTCCTGCTGATTGAGTAAAATTAAGGAGAACCTAGCAATCTGAAAGCAGTAGAGATACCTTGATTTCAGCCCCTAGCTCAGCATTTAGTATAGATGAGGCCTAGCTAGAAATTTTGTTGAAAATAGGAGAGGGAACATATGCTTAGAAATACATTAAAACTTGTATTAAATTTATTTTGTGATTGTGCATGACTTATAGTAAATTAGTTGGATTCATGAGTATGCTGCATAATTTGAAAATAATGTCTCTGTAGTCTCACTGCTTATCTGATGTTGATGCAATAAATAAATGATAATTTCGTTCCAAATATTGAGATACATCAAGTTACAGATAAGAAAATAGTAAGTGTAGATAACCTACACCTGGAATATTCATCAGTGAGTATAGTTTGGTGCTGAATAATATCCTCTGGAAATCCCATAAACTGTTTTGGCCCCCAGCCTTGACCTGTGTGTCTTTGTGCTGCGATGGTGGTGGCAGGTAGGTTGTGAGGGGGTCTCTGCGTACTGGCCCACCCTGATTTTAGTCCTTGTTCCTCACTCTGTGAGTCTAAGGAAGCCACTTTGCCTCTCTGAATCTCAGATTCTTTCTGTAGAGTATGTGCAAAATGATAGTGTCCATGAGGTTGATTTGAAAAAACTGAGGTGATACGTTGAAAATATGTGATAGTGAGTGTCTGGCCAGAATAATAGTAAACATTAGCTACTGGCTTCATACTAGCAGATGCCAAGTGCTGTGAGAATATGACATGCTCTGGCTAGATGCGGCTTCAGCCTGATGCTTGTGCTAATAGCCGTATCAGTAAATGGAAAGTTCTTACACTTAACCTTGAATGCATGGCTTGCCCTAGCTTCACTGCTCTCCTCTTGCACTCTTACTTGCGTCTTCTGTGGTCCCTACCCACAGATCCTTACAAGGTCAAGAAGAGTGGAATCATTCTAATGATACATGTCTTTATATCATATTGTATCATATTTTCTAAATTCTAAAAAAGAGAAATCTTTTCTAAATAAAATTTCATCTCAAAAATAATTCCACCAACCTGAAATGATTCTTAATACTCATGACCAATCTTCTAGGGTTGGACTGACTCTGCGACTCACCTTTTCCATTTCTTTTACTCAAGGAAATGTAAGAAAAAAACCTTAAGGCTTTTATACTAATTTATATTACCTTTCTGTTCTGTATTAAAATTATACCATTTCCATTTATTGGCATTGTATTTAAAGTAATAACAGTACTCTCTCCAGCACAAGTTAAATAATCACAGCATGCCATTTATATCCTACTTTCTGTGAAGCATTTTAGGTGTTGGAGAACAAAATTACAGTCAGTGTTATGCTTGCTGTTAATTGGTGAAATTAAAGTTGAGTGGGTAGAGGAGTCTGGGTAAAGACTCATTCAAGCAGCAAATAGGATGCAGGTAATAAAATACTAACCAGAAGAGAACAGAGGAGACCAAAATGGACACTTGTAGCTGATGAGACTCGTATGAAGTGCAGTGACTTGGAAAATATGCACACTCAGAGATCTTCCTGTACATGTGGGGAAAGATAAAGATTTAAGTCTCTATATTGTTAGGTCATTATTTCTTACTTTCTTTGGTTTTATGTCACTTGAACTCTTTAAAAAAATAATTACTAGAGTGTTGCATAACTTTGAATTCAAGGCCTTTTGTGGTGGAGCACATACTTGTTAAATTTGTTGCTGGCTTGCTGAGGAGTGAAGGTTTGACATAAGAAACTTTTCCTGTATATTTCTTAATGTCCTGAAGAGACTTTTATTCATTTCTTAAATCTATTATTTTACAACTAAGTAGCAAATTACTAAGGTAATATAGCTAAATATATAGCAGATATGCCAATAATTGATGAATAATGAAGTTCATATTGGAAATGTGCTTAGAAGAAAAGCTGTCCTTGCAAAATTTTATCCAAATTCCTTGTAATTGCTAAATTTTTTGAGGCAGATTTTAAAAAAGCGACTGAACATATGGCATTTAAATTGTAGCAATCACAGAAAATCTGCAGCTTTCTTTTCTTTTGGCTAGTTAAATGATTATGACTGTAGCAGAATTTTAAAAGACTGATATATATATCTGCACATATTCATCTTTTCCATACCTGTGAATATATGTTTTATTTTTATGGATACAAACACAAACCACAGTCATACAAACCTAAGCCTGTTTCATAACATACAAGTAATTACATTAGCTAATATTTACATTATCCTTTCATTTTATATAGTTTTACTTAAAAGATTTGTAGGAGGATTATATATATATTATATTATATATAATATATATTATATATATATATTTGTAGGAGGATTAATATATATATATAAATATATTATATATAAATATATATATGTAATCTTCCTACAAATCTTTTAAGTAAATACTCATATACCTGTTTCTTAGATTAAAAAGTAAGGCCTGACCAAATTATATAACTTGTCCAACCTCACCCAGCTGTTTTTAGACAGCAAGGAGAGTTTGGAGATGACATTTGAATCCAGAATCGTAGTTTCATATTGTACCCTCTTCACTAATAACTGCTTTTTAGCACATTGTATATAATACAGACAAGCAGATTTTAACACTAAACAAGGAAATTTACATAACTGAGCTTTTGTGTAGCATAAGGAGAACAATAAAATAATCATTGAGAATATCATCTGAACACAGGCTGTTTGTGTTTAGTACCAGCATATGTTAATGATTCACACTTAAATATATGGGCCACTATTATTTCATTAAAAATATTTTGTGGTTCAATAGCTCTTAAGTTACCCAGTTATACATTAGCCAGTATTTCACTGAAAACATTTTATGATTCAATAGCTCTTAAGTTACTCAGTTATACATTGGCCAGTATACATTTTAAGAAAAAAATTGGAGAAAATAAATCCCTAAGAATCAAGTAGTTTTATAACCACATATATATAGTGAAAAAAATAATAACTGATAGCAACTTCCCTTTAAAAATGAGCTGTGCATGTTTCCCCAAACCTGAGTTTCTCACCTCTCACCCCACGGTAAGCATGTAGCTGGAGCAAATGGGATCTTCGCTTTCACAGCACCACTGACTAAGGCGTAGCTGTCGGCTGGACAGTGTGGAAGCAATAACGCCTCTTGGTTGTTGACATAGAGTATTATTTTCCTCTCAAATATTTGAGTCCCTTTTATTTTCCAGTCATCAAACATTAGTTAACATCATATGTTGGGTATAATTGCATGAATAATATATTTTCACTTCCTCTTGTTTTCTGAACAAGTGAGCTCAGACGTCTCTGGGGAACAGCAGATTGCTGATTATCACCTTGGTCCCTGTTCTCTCTCTCCCTCAGATTTTTACATCCTAAAAAGTGTGAAATGATTAGATTTTGAATTGTAAAGAAGGATAATTAAGACAAGATTAAAATTTGGAAATTTTTAGACAGCAGGAGAAAATGAAAGATTAAAAAGAATGGGTTCTGCGTGGAAAGTGACATGGTGGCGAACATAACTTTGTTGTTCCTGTTGGCTTCGTTTACTTCCTTCATTAATTTATGGTGCTAGAATTTATGCATAAAGTTGCAGATCTTTGCCACCCTCAATACTGTGATGCAGACAAACTGGTGGTGCTTTTTTCTTTAGTTTTGTATGTTCTACCAATCTTGTGCAATTCTAAAGGTTATGTATGGTGTCTGATAGCATGTTCTGAACATGGGCCTTGACATTTAGTGTATTAGCAGTAATGCAGATCGTCGGTGCCTGACACAGCCTGCAGTTTCCTTATATTTCTCATTCAAGCTTTAGCATTCACAGCATGGGATGTTTTCAGATTTTTAGTAAAGGGCTTATTTTATTCAGTGTATTCCTAGGTTACATGGTTGGTGGTGTTTCTCTATTAAAATAGAGTAAGCAGTACTCATCTAAAATTGCAAGTCCACATAAAAGCCTCTGATTTTCAGTTTTATTTTTTTCCATTGGGATAGACATGAGAATCATTCTGTATTTTTTTAGAATTATGTGATAATGTTTCTGTCTATAAGTGAAATATTTATCTGAAGGTTATTCCTCTTTACAAGAAAATATCATATTATATCTCAAGACAAAAGAATGTTCAGTCAGCATCTTGTGATTTCTTTCCTTTCTCTTAAAAAACAGAATTAAATAGATGAAAGTATGATAAGATCTTTACTTTGCCTAAAGTGATTTAGCTGCCTTATAGTTGTTTCCGCTACAAGTAAGTTTATTTTCAGGTCTCAGCCCATACATTTTTTTGTTGTTGTTGTTGTGGTTTTTTTAACATCAAATAGTATCTGCAAGCTTCTGACTTGGTAAGTCTAAATTATACTTCCTCTTAGAACACTATAGTTATTGACATTTTACTCTGTAGTTCGAGCAGTGTAACAGAATGCATGTGATGCATTCTTTATGCATTCTTTCATAGTAGATTGCGTGTGCATTAGCCATCTGCTTATATATTGAGGATCTGATGTTGCTTACTCCGAGATTTAAAATGACATTTTTAAAGTTGTTAAACAAGAGTATTCATTAGTATTCCGAAGTATAGTTGAGGGTGAGATGGTGATAGTGCCTGCTTCATACCATATCCCTGAAATGAATGTAGACTGAAGTAGTACATTCATATAATGTTGATATAAAAGCCATGTTACAGGCAAGTCAGCAGGGCCCTCACTAACCTGCTGTGGAATAGAGGAAACTGTCTTCACTTAAAGTGTCTCAGCAGAAGAGAACAACCCCGTTTTAGAGGTCCTGTTGTACAAGACATACTCTTTACAGCCCTCCAAGATAACTCTCCTAATCCTATTCACAAAGACTATTGCATGGGTGCCTGTTTTCCAGGCTGCGGGATACTTATATGTAGATAATTATAAGTTAAATCAAAGGAAATTTACATGTAGTATAATATGTAAAAGGAATTTTCCTTTTTTTTTTTTTTTTTTTTTTTTTTTTTTGGTATTTTAGCAGAAACTCAAGGCTGAAAATACTGTGATATTCCTTCTATTAAAGAGAGGTGTTAGACACAATCCCAGAGGGCCCAATGAAGAAAAACTAAATGATCCATTGATGATTCTTAAACTGCTGCTTCTACTGTTTGGACACCACAGTATTTCATATGGGTGCTGCTTCTTGTCACTTAGATATCATTTCCTCTGTCCCCTCAAAGAGAAACCTTCTTCAGCCTTCCAATCCTTGTCAGTTTTGTCCACACTGTTTACTCTACTCCATTTCTTGGTGTAATTTTCATAGCACTTGTATGGGTATAAAATAACTGTGTTTATGTATTACCTTATCAGTCTTTCATGAAAATGCAGAACAGCTGGAACATTCATCATATTACTGTGGTGTATCAGCAGTGCTTACAGTGTAGTACAACAGAGTAATTCCTCATACATGTAGTTTTTACAGGGTAGATAAATTATATCAGTATTAAAAACAGCCTGTTGGCTGGTAGAATCCACCAGGGAACATCTTCCCTCTTCACTAAATCCATCAATTAGTAGGATAATCTAGTATCACAGTCTCATGATCCTACTCCCAAAACCCCCACCTATGATTTCATGAGACTTTAGGAGGACATGTAGCATTTATTATTTTGCTTTAAAGTGTGCTAAAAACATTGTTGGTAGATTTCCTGTATAAAACATTTTGCCAACATTATTGATACACTTATCCAAGTCATTTGCCGTATTACACAACTAGTTAGTTAAACCCTGTGACCATTACAGGAGCCAAACACTAAGTCAGCTCAGCAAAGGCCATAGCTCCTCTGGTGATCATCCCTTTAGGGGGTTAACATATCTGTATTGGGCAGTTTATTTTAATGCTTGTATTGAGCAGACCTCTTTATTTGTGTGATGATGAATGGTGTATGGTAAACATCCAGGATCGCTGCCCTCAGGCTTGATTGGGCTCACAGTCATCCTTTATTCTGACACATTATTTAAAAATGGGAAAACATCTAAAAATCCAGATTTGATGCTGTTCTTAAGTAACAGCATCCAGTGGAGTATGTGTTCTCCCTTAATTTAGTTTAACCTTTTGTTTTATCTTACTTCTTTGCCTTCCTGGCCCCAAAGGCACTTGTTTTCTCTTGGATTTTAAAATGAGCATGTCTTATTTACTTTCTCCTTGCTGGGAAAAAATACTTGACAGCCACAAATTAAAGAAAGAAAAGTTTCTCAATGTTTAGAGGTTTCAGTCTGTAATTGGCTGGTGCCAGGCCAGGGCAACATGGCAGGAGGGTATCAATCCATAGCATGTCAGACAAGAAGCAGTGAGACTTCCTTCTTTCCCTTTTCATTCCATCCAAGCTGTAAGCCTGATGATCAGTGGAACCCACTCCCAGGATGCATATTCCCTCTTCTGTAAGTCCCTCAGTCAGTGAGATAAACCAGTATCACATACCCATGAACTAGCTACACCCAGTACATGAATATGAGACTTTAGGAGGACCCATAGATATGAGCTATTATAGACAGCACGATGCATGCTCGATTACCTGGCTTGCACACAGTTGTAGAAATATTATATAAGCCCTCTTTGCTTGGAGTGTACATGGGCCACCACAAGAAGCAGAGACCTTCATGGACAAAAGTGGCTGGTGCTCCTCTTTAGAATCTCGTAGGCCATCCCATGCATCTCAGCGGACACAGTATTGCTCTTTTTTCTCTCTATCAACACCATAATCTTCCTGGAGGTTAACTTGGTATCCAAAATCAGATAGTTTTGCTTTCTGGAAAGTAGATTGGGCTCTTCAAGGCAGCCACACATTCACTCGAAAATGATTTGAGTCTAGGCCAGCGGTGGCCAACCTATAGCATGCATGGTGCAGTAGGTTGTTTGTATCATTGAGAGTCCTAAAAGGTTAGGCATCACTGGTGCAGACTATAGAATATGCGCAGTGAAGATGTCTTCTTTCTATTCTGATGATGGAAATATGATCTGTCTGAGTTTTTCCAGTCACTTGCTGCTTTCCTACTGTGACTAGTGTCATCAGAAATAGATGCTCTCAATTCTTGCTTATCTGCTCCTAGAAAGTTTATTGGGAAATAAATATAATGCTTTGTTTTCAAAAATAAAACAAAAAAGTTTGTAATACATTTTTTAAAAAATTCGAATATTGGGGCCAGGGATATAGTTCAGTGGTTCCGGCACCTGTCTTGCAAGCGCAAGGGCTCAGGTTCGATCTCTGGTAACCACATAACAATACCGGCTATGGAGTCTCACCCCAGCAGCAATCAGTACCACATTCCACAGTGCTGGGCGTGGTGGCTCATGCCTGTAATCCCAGCACTCGGGAGGCAGAGACAGGAGGATTGCTGTGATGTGAGTTTGAGGCTGAGCTCAGGGCCAGCCTGAACCACAAAAGCGAGATCCTGTCTCAAAAAAAAAAAAAAAAAAAAAAAAAAAAAATTCAAATCTTTATTGGTACATTATGAATACACATACATATCATCATTGCATTCAAAATTGAGAGTTTGTATCAGAACATGACATGTCTTGATTCTCATTTTTTTGTTTGTTTATTTGTTTTTTTTTTAAATAGGGTCTCACTTTGTAGTTCAGGCTTGCCCTGAACTTACTGTGTAGCTCAAACCAGCCTCAAACTCATGGCAATCACCCTGCTTCTCCCTCCCAAGTGATGGTATTACAGGTGTGAGCCATCTCAGCCAGTGCTGTGGTATGTGGTGCTGAAGATTGAACTTGGGACCTTGTGCTTGCCAGGCAGACACTGGAACCACTGAGCTAAATCCTCAGACCCATATAATACTTTTAATAGGCTTACAAAATTTATTTTTTCTTATATGGTGAGCATTTAGTTTTGGTCTCCTATAGGCATATAGCGTTGCATATCAGTATTTAAAAAAATACCATGTTGAGAAATATTGCTTGTGTTTTCTGAGTAGAGGAAATACATATTCAGAAACAAAGTCTCTCATCTGGACATAGCGGTGCATGTTTGTCATCCTGGCACTTGGTAATCTGAAGCTGGAGGATCTCTGTGAGTTCAAAGCCAGCCTAAGTTACATAGTGATTTTAACGGTCAACCCAAACTATATAGGGAAACCTGGTCTCAGAAAAATTAAAACAAAACTAAACAAACTTACTCAGATGAGCTTTATATTCATTAATATCCTTTTATGGCTTGCCAGAATTTAAAATTACAAGTGGCTATGGATATTTGCTCTTATTTCTGTCACGGTTTTGTTCTAGTTTGTTTTCTATATAGAGTCTTCTCAGCTCTTAAAATGAAGGGAATAATTTTTGTTACCTTAATTAGTATTTACTGCAAATGCACCAAAAAGAAATTCTATCTTTGACTTTAGATCAGGTCTTTTTTTTTTTTAAACTAATGTATAAACATACACACCCAAACACACAGAAACACTAAATATTTTATATTTGCTTGACATTTTGCCAAGGGAAATAGTTGAAATCTGTGGTATATAGATTCTTAAAATTAATTACTATTTATGCAAGGTTTTCCCCTTGTAAAGTCTTACATCATAGGCAAAGACAGACTTAATTGTAATTTAATTGATCATGTTGCCTCATTCTGTTGTATTATTGAATTATTAAATAAGTGCTTTTAAAGTGCTTTGAATTCTTCTATGAGACAAGGTAAATTTATGCAAATATGTGCACAGTTTATGTGCAATTATGTACATACCTTGAAGATAGAGTGAATGTCTTAAATATTTTACAGAACATATGACATATTTAAATATATTATTAAAATGAGAAGGATGACATCTTATTAATTATGGTATATCTTGTCTGTTCACAATGCCTGGTCTGGTCTATAAATGTATGAAACAGATAGACCATAACTTGTGTCATCATATCATTTATAATAGATTTTCTAAGCATTTCCTTTTTTGATCGGTTTGAAATCTCTGAATAAGCCTTTTCTCATTCAAGTGATACTTAATTTTTCACTTCTGCAATTATTTGACTGCCAAATCTCCTGGTCAACAAGTTAACATTCAGTTAATACTTTTGGCAAACAAAATGATATCCTTTTTGACAGGCAAGGTACTGTCAATGCAGTGTTTCAGGAGATTCTGACAACTGTTAGTCAAAGAACATTAATCAAGTAACTGAGCTGTTGTAAAATTGGTGGGAATTACACAGAAACCAGGAATAAAAAGGTTTGAGACAGTCTGTGGCCAGCCTTTTAACCTTTTGAGGAGTTTTAGCCTTCCTGTCACTGTGAGTTTAATGGCTCTTCCGTTTTGTGTGCTTAAGACCCTTTTTACTGCAGGTAATTTTCTGTATAAAACGATCAGCTAGATAAAGCTGTATTTCATAACTTTTAAATGTCTTTTATTACATTATCATCACCATGGCGGATTCATTTATGAAATACAAAGCACTCCCCTTTGGAGAGATTTATTCTGGTATCTCTTTTTTCCTGGATTTGCCCAAACCCTGTCATGTTCGTGTTCTGAAGGTTAATTCCCAAAGTCAAGCAGACAGAAGCCAAGTGCTGCAAGGGTTCCAAGATTAGGACTGATTCCCCTCACAGAAATAAATGATTCCTGCCATGTTCAGTGATTTTGTGCAGCGCTCCCCACGGCTGAGTGAATGCATCAATACAGTAGTTCGTACATGCTGTACATACTGATGACACACGGTGTTAACTGATTGACGGGGCAGGCACTGGAGACGGCGCACCTGCAGGAGAAGTGCAGACACATATATTTTTATCCTGGTTTCGAAACATTTATTTTACATTTATTTTACTTGTGAGCTGTAGTTTCAAATTCCATGGGCTTGCAAGCCACACTGCCAAGGTAGAACAAACCGTTAAGTATTGCTTTGTTGTCAGAATTATTCCGAAAATGGTCTCGAGCTTAGACCCTTTGCCAAAGCGTGATTTTATGTTTTTGATGGAAAATGACATGAAGGTGACTATTAAGGATCACGACTGATTATAGTCTGTGGAATTTAAGGCTTTTAAGAGGGTCTATCCAGGGATAGGCAGGAGGATCATTTAATTCAATTATGAGAAATCATGTTGGCTATTTTTATGTTTTATTATCATGTTTTATAGGCTTTGAGGCAGCAGCAGAAGAGAAGAAATGGAGTCTCAATGATGGTAAACAAGACTGTCCCTCGTGTTGTTTTGACACCATTAAAGGTGTCTGATGAGCAGTCGGATTCGCCTTCAGGTAAAGAGCTAAATATTGTACGCTTGGCCAGTGTCTTCCCGGAGGAGACTTCCTCACTGACAGAAATATCAAGAGATTGTTTTTTCTCTCAAACTAAAAATCTTTCCAGTTGAGATTTGATTTATTCTGTTTTTGTATTTTCAACTCTTTCAGTGATTTAAAAATATTTTTTCCAGTTTTATAGAAAAAAGCACCGTCTCGCTTGCTCATCATTAAATGACTTCATTTGCTAATGTCAGGAGGTGTGAGACAGTGTGTGGTGACGCTCCGTGGATTTTGTTGCTGTTGCTTTGCCTTTTGTTGGAATGTTGAACTTTAATGGGAGACCACATGCTGATGTGTAATGCCATCAAGAGCAGTTCTTGCACCAGTGTGAATTTGCTTTTCAGTCCTCTAGTGCCGAATCGGAAATCCTTTATTAGTTTCTGTGTTCTAGCAACATTCTTCTCACCTCAGCACAGCCCTGACCTTTTCTTCTAATTTACCTCCTGTCACTTTATCAGCTATGTACCATTCTATGTTTTGTAGACTAATGTTTGCATTTTCATCTCTTTCTTCAATACAAACTTTTGTATTGAAGTGTTTGTACTCATATTTCTCTATCTTCTCTTGTCTTTAAATAACATTGCATCATTGAGGTTTATCCCTGTATTTTTACAAAAGACCTGACTCTTATTTCTTTTAAGAACGATCAGATCAGTGAATGTGTTTTTGACTCTGCTATTAGGCCATCTGTTCTTGCTTTTTGTCCTGTTTGATTGATTTATTGGGCTTTTCTCTTTATATCCAGTAGAGGAATCAGATTGAGCCCAAAGGTAGTGTATTAACTCTTAGGAAAAAAGATTGTATCTATCGTTCTTAAAACAATTTTAGATTTTTCTTTTCAGTGGCAGTGAGAGTAAGATAATGGCATAATAACTATTTCCTTTTTTTAGGATCCGAATCTAAAAATGGTGAAGCAGACAGTTCAGATAAAGAAATGAAACATGGGCAGAAATCTCCTACTGGAAAACAAACAAGTCAGCACTTAAAACGATTAAAAAAGTCAGGTTTAGGTGAGTATTCAATAGATCATAACATTTAACATTTACAGATGTATACGTTTTCAAAGAAATTATGGAATAGTCTCAGGACTTTGTTGTTAAACAAAGAAATTAAAGCATCCTAAACTGAAAGGAGTACTAAATAAAGAAGCATTGCAAAATAGAGTGATCTTAGGCTTATAGCTAAATTTAAAAATAGTATTGAATAAAATGGAAGGTAGATATAACAGACTTAAATATGTGTTAACAATTGTGTATCTAGTCATGATACCATGTGATGTGCAGTATTTTGTCTGTGCAGCTGTTTCATTTCCCTGGACTGTATGGTTTCAGGGAAAATTCTGTTTTTAGAAAGGATCCCTCAAACAGGGAGAATACTGCCATTAGGGTCTGTTGCAGTATTAAAACTGCTGGCCTTTCCCTTGTCCATCTTGCTGGAGGTATTCGTGCCTGTCTAAAGAGCAGTGGAAGATTGCTAAAAGTGGAGGGGCTGTTCTCTGTGAGTCTTGCCAGTCAGCTGCGAGTAAGCACTGTGTTCTCTCAACTTCTCATCAGGGGCCTATCACTAGCATTCAGGAAGATGAAAGTTAAAGAAACAAAAATAAGTTTGTCTTGATTGTTTTAATTGTTGAATGTCCCTGCTTTGTTGAATGACCTAGACCTAATAAATTCATTTCTCTTTTTTATTTATTTCATCTGTGAACAGGGGTTAATAATCTGTATCAGGTTAATAGTTTGTCAGATAGTTTCGTAGAAACTACAACTTCATTAACCCAAACCTCATTATTAATTCTAACGCTTACTTTCTTAGCAGCTCATTTCTCTTAGAATCATTCTTGTTTGCCAAGATTTTTTTTTGCTGCAAAATTCAAGCCAAATATTAACATATTTAATTATTAATAAAGATTTATAGATTGCCTGCTATATGCTGAGTGTTCTGCTAAATCCTTGGAATATACTTTCAATAAAAAGCCTAGAATAGAATTTAAATCTTTAGATAAAGGATTTCAGGAAAAGTAGAAGCTATTTTTTACTTAAATTCTTTTTTTTTTTTTTACCTGTAGGCAGCCAAAGGAAGGTAAAGGAAATAATTATCCTCTGTCCCCCAGAGACCTCAGGCATGCCAGATTTTCTTCCAAGTTGCTACTTTCCTGAATTTACTTAAATTCTTTATCTATAACATATTCTCTATTTTACATTATCTCTAAGGCTAAATAATTTTATAGTTATATCAGACTCAAAATGTACTCACGTGTCTTTGTGAATGTATATGTGTATGTGTGCATATATATATGGATATAAATGTATATATAACATTTTACATATTTTTGCATATACATGTATATAAATATATGTGTGTATGTATATACACACACATATATATACATATATATATATATATATAAAACATTTTACATAGTTTTGTAGTCTTCTGGGTGTTATATCTTTTGATATGGGAACTGTGCAGGGAGAATGATATACAAAGAATAACCTCCATCCAAACTAGCATCATGCTGCCATACACAAAATGACTTAAAAATCAGTGGCATTTTGAGTTAGGGACAACTTCAGTAAAATCAGTGCTATATGACGTGACTAAGAAGATTGAAGGCCTTCCTTTTCACTCTGCCGACTTCAGGCCTGGAAGTTCACAAGATAGTTCAGTGCACTGTGCTGTCAGGACCCTTGCATTGGGGTTTTTCATCATAATTACTTGTGTTCTAATTGGTCTCAGTTCGAACCTCCGCTAAAAGTGATAAATAATTAGAATTTTTTCCTATTGTTTTTTACATTGAGTGTCAACTGAAAGGTATAAAGGAGTCTGATCTTAGGTAATACTGCACACTACTAATCATCTTATGTGTTTAAAATTATGCTACTAGATTATTTTGACAGACTTGTGAGCAAATTAAAAGGGGAATAAGGGAGACCAGCATGATCTTTCTGACATGTTTAATGTTAGACTACAAAAATATTGAATCTACTTTAATAAATGAAGCAGGACATGGAGGCATGTTCACTGCCCCTATTTAATGGAACAGTCTTAAGCATTTTGACCTAAGTCACCCTATTTAACATTTCAGTATTGTGCGATGGGATGATTTTTATCCTATAGCTAAAGAAACTGAGGCTCAGAATGGTTGAGAAGGTAGCTCATAAACAACCCAGCTAAGGTTCAAGCCAAGGCCTCAGTAATTGGATGGAATCTGGGTGTCCGATCATCTGTCCTGTGATGTACACCCGTAGCCACCACTGAGAAGCAGCTGGCACAGTGGGATGTGGCAGGTTCCCCACTGGTGTTAAAGAGCATACACACAGGTACACACAGGACAATGAGCCCCATAAGATTTCCTGCCTTGTCCTACATCAAACAGGTAGAAAGAAATGGTGGAATTTAAAATAAGTCAGTTAAGGTAGAGACCTGTCAGAAATAAAATTCAGGTTATTACTGCCAAAGAGCTGTGACTGACTGAATAGCCTAGTGAGCAGTGAGTGGGGTGGCTTATTGTGTAGAGTCCTTAGTACTTATTATGGTTCTAATATATGCCCAGCCTTATAAAATGAAAAAAAAAAATGTAAAGAGAAAGAGAAAGCTGTAAATAAAGCCATCTCAAGAGAACTCGTGTCTCTTTTAGACAGTGGTATTTTTATGTTCTATTAAAAACAGGATACTTAGTACTCAGCAAGCATATTTATGTACATTCTGCTCTCCCTTTGCTATTAGGTTGTTAGTTCCTGGGGAACAGTAACCTTCCCCTCTGTCTTCGTGGTCCTTTTGGCACCATTATATACCTTCTATCTAGTGGGTGCTAAATCCATTTTAAATGAATGAATGATTTGTAATCAACTAAATAAAGTTGTAAATGAGTACAGATGAGTGCTACCTCCTATAGGTTTCAGCCACTAGTCTCTAGTGGGTAAAAGTGATCTTGCGTGTTGGAGAGCATAAACTCTTTGTGAACCCATGCGCAGCTCAGAGTCCCAGAGCCTGGGAACAACCTACTCCAGAGCATCAGCTGGCCAGAGCGGAGAGCTGGCTGTCCTGCAAGTATCCTCCCTGAGTCTGATATCCAACTTATAGTTTCAGGCCAATGTTTTTAACTCTGTCCTTTGTTGGCAAGATCAGCTGTATGTAAACTCTTAATCTGTTGAATTGAAGCTATTCTGAATTACAACAGATGCAATAAGCCTATTTCAGACTCAACTGGTGATTCTGAAATAATATCCAGTCAAGCATAGATTTCATGGGGCCAGGGATTTAGCTCGGTAGTTCCAGCATGTGTCTTGCAAGTGCAAGGGCCTGGATTCGATCCCCAGTAACCACATACAACAGTGTTGGACATGGTGACTCTCACCTGTTATCCCAGCACTCGGGAGGCAGAGGCAGGAGGATTGCTGTGAGTTCAGGGCTGAGTTCATACCAGCCTAAACTATAAAGTGAGACCCAGTCTCAAAATAAATAAATAAAATAAAAATATAGACTCCATAGTATAAGTCTAAATTTTTTTTTTTTTTTTTAGGTTTTTTGAGACAGGGTCTCGCTTTGTGGTTCAGGCTGGCCCTGAGCTCAGCCTCAAACTCACATCACAATCCTCCTGCCTCTGCCTCCCGAGTGCTGGGATTACAGGCGTGAGCCACCACGCCCGGCACTGTGGTATGTGGTACTGGTTGGGGCTGGGTGTGGGTCTCCACGCCCAGTATTGTTATGTGGTTACCGGGGAATCGAACCCGGGCCCTTGCGCTTGCAAGACAGGCGCCGGAACCACTGAGCTAACTCCCCGG